>WOVY01005585.1:0-239182 GCA_013436015.1 Rhipicephalus annulatus
CAGGTACTGTTGGCCGATTGGGCCGTTACAGGGCTGGGGTAGAAAACTGACATAACAACCGTCATATGTCATGTGTAAAAAAGAAATGCATAGCCGATACAAAAGGAATACATCACTATACTACGTTCTACGACTTACATGCTACATCACATACATCACAAAATACACTTCCCAATATTACATCCTACAACGTACATGAGACAAGTTACAGCAAATATATTCATAGTCAAAAGATGACAGGCACACACACCAAACACATCAATCACCGTTTATGAAGATTCACTTAGAAAATATTTCGTAACATTGTTTTCAAATTGTTCTGCAGTTTGAGAATCATGTATAGCATCGGGTAATACATTCCAGTCTTTTATTGTTCTAGGAAAAAAGAGTATGCATATGTGTTCACACGACATTGAGGAACTAGATATTTTCTGAGGTGGTCACTTCGTAGGCTCCGCACTTGACGGGGAATTAGGTACTGCTCTGCATCAAAGTTAAATGTATTTTGGGAAAGCAGGAACAAAAATTTAAGTCTGGCTATGTGACGGCGGTCCACGAGGGGCTGTAAATTTAATTATTGCAGCATCTGTGTTACAGAATCTTTACGAGAATATTTTGAAAGAATAAATCTAGCCACCCTTCTTTGTATCCGCTCGATGTTTTTAATTAATCCTTTTTGATAAGGGTCTCATATGATGCTTGCGTATTCCAGTGTAGGCCTTACTATTGTTAAGTACGCTGTTAACTTTACGGGGGCTGGAGCCAGTTTTAGTTTGCCAAGTAAGAACCATAACTTCTTTTCAGCAGTAGAGCAAATATTACTGATATGTTGGGTCCAGTTCAGGTCTTCAGATATTGTTACTCCTAGAGAGAGAGAGAGAGAGAAAATTTAATGCGGAAAGGCAGGGAGGTTAACCAGAAAACATATCCGGTTTGCTACCCTGCACTGGGGAAGGGGTAAGGGGAGACAGAAAAGTAAGAAAAAGAAATGGGAAAGGGAGGAAGAGAAGCACAAACACACACACACACACGCGCACACAGTAGTGTCACAATCGTTCAACGAGGCGGGTCGCTCGCAGAAACTTCATCAGCGCCTTCGTTGCTTTCTGGCGTGAAGCTCGATCTTTCCGACATTCCAAGATTGACTGCTCAGAAAGTGGCTGGTCGTCGAGGCGAGCAAACACTGCTGAGAGGGACTGTCGCTGAGAGCTGTACTGGGGGCACTGACATAAAATATGTTCAATTGTTTCGTCATTGTCGCAATGGTCGCATGCAGCGCTGTCTCTCATTCCGATGCGGCAGGCAAAGGCGTTCGTGAAAGACACCCCAAGCCACATGCGGCAGAGAAGGGTCGTCTCGGATCGGGGTAGGCCAGATGGAATAGTAAGTCGTAGGCATGGGTCCAGGCGGTGAAGACGGGTGTGGAGAAAACCGGGCGTATTCCGCATAGACCTTGCGACATCCTGCGCAAGCGTATTAATCTTTGCTGCTGCGTCGCTTCTTGATAGTGGAATAGGTTCCATCACTCCATTTTCGTGAGCATTCTTAGCTGCATCGTCGGCATGCTCGTTACCGATGATGCCGCAAAGGCCTGGTAACCACTGAAAAGATATGTCATGTCCTTCGTCTATTAGGTGATGGTACAGTTGTCGTATTTCGAGCGCCAATTGCTCTTGAGGCCCACGACGTAGAGCATTGTGTAGACATTGGAGAGCTGGTTTCGAATCAGTAAAAATGCTCCATTTTTGTGGTGTCTCTCGATCAATCCTGCGGAGTGCGCTGCGGAGTGCCGCGAGCTCCACGGCTGTCGATGTCGTCTTGTGTGACGTTCTGAACTGGATGGTTTCGGCTCTTGCTGGGAAGATCACAGCTCCTGCAGATCCTCCAACAGTTGTCGAGCCATCCGTGTAAAGTTTGACATGATCTTTGTATTCTTCGTGTAGCATGAGTAGAATCATCTGCTTTAAAGCTGGCGCCGAGAGCTCCGTCTTCTTGCGAATCCCCGGCACTGTCAAGCGCAGTTTTGGTCGGTCCAAGCACCAAGGAGGTGTTAGTATCCGTTCCGGAGGCGTGTAGACTGTTGGAAGGCACTCACGGAAAGTCAATACTCTCTTACAGAAGGAGGCACTCGGTCGATCTTCTGGAAGCGAAGCTAGGTGGTGGGCAGGGGCGCGAGCAAGGTGTCTAATATGAGCTCTAAGCACCTCCAAAGTAATGTGCACTGTGGCCGGATGATCTTTGGCGATTGCGATGGTTTCCGCTGTTGATGTACAGCGTGGTAATCCAAGACAAACTCTGAGTGCCTGGCCCTGGGCGTTTTCTATTGTGCGTATACTGCTTTTGCAAGCGTTCGTCAGAACCGGCAAGCTATACCGCAGGTACCCCAGAAACAGCGTTTTGTACAAATGCAACATCGCGTGCACTGATGTGCCCCACGTTTTGCCTCCGAGGAACTTGAAAAGTTGTGCGATGGCCGTTAGGCGCTTCTTTAGAGTGGCCACATGGGGACTCCAGCAGAGATTTCGATCGATCGTGACCCCCAAAAACCTGTGGGTCCTGGCGTAGCAGACACTGTGTCCATCGATGGCGATGGGATATGACGTCATTGCCTTCCGCGTGAACGCGACCAGCGCCGATTTCTCAGGAGAAATCTCGAGGCCTTGTTCTCTAAGGTACGCCGATATTGAATTCGCTGCTTTCTGGAGTCTCGCACGTACCTGAGGACGTGTTACACCTGACGTCCAGGCACAAATATCATCTGCATAGAGAGATATCTGCAAGGAATCTGGTATGCGTTCCACGAGACCGATCAGAACCAGGCTGAACAGTGTGGGGCTCAATACACCACCTTGAGGAACACCACGGTGTGTATAATGTTCAGAAGTCGGCCCATCATCAGTTTGCATAAAGAATGATCTCATATGTAGGTAGCATTGGATCCAGCGGTACACTCGCCCACCCAAACCAACTGACTCGAGGGCGTCAAGTATGGCTTCGTGAGAAACATTGTCATATGCTCCTTTGACATCTAAAAATAGTGCGACAGATAACCGTCTGCTCATTTTCTGGTGTTGTACGTAGGTCACCAGGTCAATGACATTGTCAATGGAGCTCCGAAGACGACGAAAACCGGCCATGGCGTCTGGATATATTCTATGGCGTTCTAGGAACCACTCGAGTCTGGCAAGGATCATTCGCTCCATCAGCTTCCCAACGCAACTAGCCAGCGCTATTGGGCGGTATGATGTCAGCTCTAGAGGCGATTTTCCAGGTTTGAGAAGTGCAACCAACCGGCTTGTTTTCCACTCTCTGGGGACCGTTCCATCTCTCCAAGACTCATTGAATACTTCCAGCAAAGCACTTCGTGCTCGATCACCGAGATTGCATAATAGGCGGTATGATATGCCATCCGGCCCAGGCGATGACGATCGATTGCATGAAGCAAGAGCCACATTCAGTTCTTCCATTGAAAAAGGCAGGTCCAGGTGCGGGTCAAGTGAATGTGGCGTGTAATCAGCAGTAAGGGCTTCTGTGCAATTTGACGGGCCCGCAATCTTCCTACAAAAATCTTCCGCTACCTCGATATCCCTTCTATTTTGGAAAAGGGCCAAGGCTTTAAACGGAAAACGTTGTTGGGGAAATATGCGTAGGCCTCGCACGGTTCGCCATATTTGAGAAAGCGGTTTGCGAGGGTCTAGACTCGCGCAAAACTTCGCCCACCGTTGAAACTCCAGTTTGTCTATACGACGCTGGATCTTCTTTTGCATGCGCCTGGCCATCCGTAGATCTTGAATGGATTTTGTGCGTCGATATCTACGCTCCGCACGCCGACGAGTCGCACGGAGTCGCTCTAACTCCACGTCCGTTTCTGAGGGCCTTGAAGAATATGCCAGCGTGCGCATCGCACTCTGCGCTGCTTGTTTGATCGCTTGCTCAATGCCAGAGGTTAAGCCTTTTTCACAAGCGTGTTCAATGTTGGTTGTGAATGCTGAAAAATCGATCCTCCGTACGGTTTTCGGCGGGTGGTCGCTAGCAAAGCCTTCGATGGTGAGATAACTGGGGATGTGATCGCTACCATGTGTCTCGATGTCTAAAAACCACTTAACGCTTGTGGCGAAGCGACGTGACACAAACGTCAAGTCCAAACAGCTGCTGTACGTTGATCCTCGCAGAAATGTAGGGCTCCCATCATTAAGTAGAGACAGTTCATGAGTCGATACAAATGAAGCCAGCCTCCGGCCCGTGGCATTGACTTTTGAACTTCCCCAGATTGGGTGGTGGGCGTTGAAGTCCCCTATGATTATCCACGGATCCGGGGACGCTCGAAAGAATGTCATCCAGTCTTTGGCAATCAAAACGGGCTGAGGGAGATAAGTAGACACCTATTAATGTGAAGGTGAGGGTTTTCTGCTTCACAGTCAGGCAAACATATTGGTTCTCATCATGAGGCGACACAGGTTGAATGATGTAGGTAAGCTCCCGACGAATATACACAATGACCTTGCTGCTTTCGTTTCGGGTTTTGGACGGGATTGATTCGTAGCCGGATAGCCTGATCGGGTTTGATAATTTCAGTTCACATATTACGATGATTGGGAAACGGTTAGAAAACACGTACTGACGAAAATCGGAAATCCGTGATCTAAGTCCTCTTGCGTTCCACTGGATGACTGATGCTTCTCTGACGTCTTTGCGGAACGATTGTTGATCTCCTGCCATGACTCTACGCGAGGGAGGCGAGGACTGGGCTCAGCGCGTCCAACACCTGTAACCCGCTTCGAGCGGTTGGAGTTCCCAGGCTTCTTAGTATGTCTGCCATGACAGCGACGAGGGATCGTAACATCGGGATGATCTGTCGATCGACCCTTGACACATCCTCAACGGAAGTAGACTCGGTGGAAGGTGTAGGGCGGCGAGGCCTCGCAGGAGGCTCCTTTGCAGGTTGCGTACGCGGAAGCGTAGGCCACTCATCCGCAGCTGTGAGCTTCTCCACTTCATTTCGCTTCGTGCTTACTACTTCACTCGTGCTCGGAGGAAATGTGTTATGTGCAACACTCTTTCCTACACGCCTCCGTCGGCGATTACGCCGCCGCCGTACCCTTTCAGCAGCCTCTCTGTGGGTTGAATTGTCCCTAACCATTTGTTTGATAATGGCGATTTCCTTCTTAATCCGAGGGCATTCCTTGGATGCAGCATCATGCGGACCATCACAGTTTCTGCACTTCAGACTTGTTGCCCGACATGCGTCTGCAGTGTGCGGCTCAGCGCATCGGGGGCATACTGTGGTGTTTGTACATACACTCTTGATGTGCCCAATTTTCATGCAGTTATGGCACTGGAGTGGTTTAGGGACAAATGGTCGAACAGGATGTCGGAAGTGTCCCACTTTGACATGCGACGGAATGGAATCTCCTTTGAACATTATCTTTACACAACGGGTGTTTCCGAGGCGAAGTACATTCGCGATGAGAACTCCTTCGTTCGCTGGTTTTATGAGAGTTGGGAGGTCCGAGTTTGCTATGGCCAAATCAATGTCGTAGATTACTCCCGCCATGCAGGCACCGTCCATTGGAATAACCGGTCGAACTTTGATGCCTCCCAAATCTGATACTCTGCGAAGCTTGTCTATGGCGCTGGCAGTCATTGTGTCCACAGCTAGAATATTCTTCCGCGTGTTCACCCGGATATCCTTAATGTCGTTTGGTGCTACCCCCTCAAAGTACATAGAGAGAGCTTGCCTGTTTACTGCTCGAAGGCTGATGGTGGAGTCCTCGGGCATGAATAGGATGGTGTGCGGCCAGCGTTCTCCTTTTGACTGAGACGTTAATGTCCCTGCTGGTGAAGACGGCTTGATACTTCTTCTTTTGGCCTTCCTGCTTCTCACGGTCTCGAAGTCGTCATCCGACGAGTCGTCGCCAGTGGCCGAGTACAGTTCCGTGTCCTCGCTGGTGCTCGAACAGGTGCTTCGTTTCCGCGACGAGCTTGCCAAAGGTGGTCTATGGCCGGACAGAGCCGCAGAAGGCTCCGCGTCCACAGCCATGAGGCAGTGACTATCACCGTTGGCCTCACTGGTTCTGGGCCAGGCGCGCTGATTTACCGAGGAGCTCGCCATAGCAGACCTCTGGCTGGGCGGACCAGTGGATGACTCCGCGTCCGTCGCCTTGGGGCAGGGAGCAGCGTCTCCCGTAAAAAGCGAAAAACTTGATAACAATGCTCGGAGCCGAAAGCAGAAACGTTCTATGAAGAGACACTTCGTCGTCGTCTCATTTTGTTACTCCTAAGTATTTACATCTGTTAACGGTAGCTAACGCAGTGGAACTTCGTTGATACTCGAAATTTTTGACGTGCTTTACTTTGTTTGTAACTCGCAAAACAACCGTTTTTTCTTTATTCATTTGCATTTTCCATGTTTTGCACCATTTCTCAATAGATGCCAATGCATCGCTGAGTATTTTTTGATCACTATGGTTACATATTTCTCGATAAAGTAAACAATCGTCGGCGAACAGTCTAACAGTAATATTTTGATAATTGTCGGACCAAATATCGTTAATATAAACGATAAATAACACCGGTCCGAGTACGGACCTTTGAGGGACTCCAGATGTTACGTGTAAACGATCAGACTTGTAGCCGTTTATGTCCACATACTGCGTCCTACATGTCAGATATGACCTGACCCATTTTACTACATTGTTATTTGCGCCAATCTGCTTCAATTTTTTAATTATTTCGTTATGAGGAACCCTATAGAAGGCTTTTGCGAAATCAAGGCATATTGCATCAACCTGTCTTTCGTTATCTATTGCTTTTGAAAAGTCTTGGATGGGCTCAAGAAGCTGCGTTACGGTTGATAGCTTTTGTCGGAAGCCGTGTTGGTTATGATGCAGTAGTTTTGTATTTTCTAGGTACTGATATATAGCTTTGGATATAACATGTTCGAGGAGTTTGCAGCAGACGCAGGTTAAGGAGATTGGCCGGTAATTTTCGTTATTCTGCTTGTCTCCGGTTTTGTGTACCGGGACCACTTTTGCTACAAGCCAGTCGGCTGGGACCCGTTTTTGTTGCAAGGAGGCATTAAAGATTATTTCCAAGTATCGGGCAACCCATTCAGTGTATCTACGCAAGAAAGCATTTGGAACCCCTTCAGGACCAACAGATGTATGTTCTTTAATGTTTAGCAGGAGCGATAGTATTCCTTCATAGCTAATGCGTACTTCTGGCATGTCATACATATGGGAGAATGATGTTGCTGTAGTTGAAGCACTACATTCGGAATCGTTTGAAAAGACAGACTGGAAGAACTTATTATGGTAAGACGCAATTTTCGGACAGTCGGTTATGATTTCGTTGTCAACAACAATGCTGTATTGGCTTTATTTATTTATTTATTTATTTATTTATTTATTTATTTATTTATTTATTTATTTATTTATTTATTTATTTATTATACCCTCAGGGCCAGAGGCATTACAGAGGGGAGTGGTACAGAAGAAAGGCATAACATGAGGTAGCATGGTTACAAAAAAACGTTGTGTACATAAAAAAGAAAAGGAAGGACAAAACAAATTAGTATTATCGCAACAATGTGGTCACACAAACACAGATTAAACATCAGATATTTCTGCATATACAATATTGGCTAAGGCAGCACGGAACAGTCGGTTATCGGGGATACCCGCCATTTCAGCGGGAAGGTGGTTCCATTCCCGGGACAAACGGGGCAAGAATGACTGAGTGGCAGATTTTGTATGATAATAGTTAATGCCAACCTTGTGACGGTAGTCAACGCGATGGGAAATGTATAGTGGTTGGGGTAAGAGTTCGTTGCGCAGGAAGGAATGATAATATATTTTATGTAGCATGGTTAACCGAAAAAGTTTCCTGCGTGATGATAAAGAGGGAAGGGAAAGGCTGCTTTTCATTGAAGATATGCTGGCAGTACGGTTATAGTTTGACAGGATAAAGCGAGCGGAATTATTTTGAACAAGCTCGAGAGAAGCGATTAGATTTTCTTGGCTTGGATCCCATACTGATGCTGCGTACTCTAACTTGGAGCGTATTAAGGATTTGTAAAGCGATAATTTTAGTGACGATGGGGCTCTAGAAAAATTGCGGCGTAAATACCCTAACATGCTATTAGCGTTGTTGATGATATGTTCAATATGTGTTGACCAGCTGAGATTAGTTGTAATGTGCACTCCAAAGTACTTATATGATGTAACTAGTTCTAAAGCTATGTTGTTTAGGTAATAAGTTGACTGATGCTTGGGGTTGCGGGATACATGCATAACCTTACATTTGTTAATGTTTAATTCCATCAGCCGAGTTTGGCATCAGTTAGAAACAGCGGTTAGATCAGACTGAAGGATTCTAATGTCGTCACTATTAATAATCTTACGAAAGATCACACAGTCGTCTGCAAACAAATGAATATTAGAGCACAATTTTGAAAGGAGGTCATTAATATAGATAAGAAATAGAAGGGGCCCTAGGACGGATCCTTGTGGGACCCCAGAGCGCACTTCGCTGAAAGAAGAGTTAAAGCCATTAGCATGAACAAATTGGGTGCGGCGGGTAAGGAATGATTCAATCCATTGTAGCACGTTTCTATCAAGGTTGAGGTTACTTAGTTTGTGAAGTAGAAGTTGATGACAGACCTTATCGAATGCTTTAGAAAAATCTAAATAAATGCAGTCTGCTTGAGACGAACTGTCCAGGATAGTGTGCAGTTTTTCAGTGAAGGTTATGAGCTGTGTTTCACAGGAGTATGTTTTACGAAACCCGTGTTGCGCAGGAGTGAAAAAGGAGTTTGATTGGAGGAAATTTGCAAGATTTGTGAATAATACATGTTCTAGAAGCTTGCAGCAGGTGCTAGTAAGGGAAATGGGGCGATAGTTATTAGGAGAACATTTATTTCCGGATTTATAGATAGGAACCACCTTCCCGATTTTCCATTGAAGAGGTAGCGTGGATTGATCGAGTGATTGCTGTAAAATTTTTGCCAAGATGATTGAGCTAGTTGCAGATGTATTTTTCAAAAAGTTAGCGTCAACGCTGTCATAACCAGGTGAAGAATGAAACTTCAAATTGCTTATAAGGGCGGCAATACCAGGAGCGTCCATGTTCACTGGTGGCATTTGGACGTAATTGCATTAAGGTAGGTGTGGCAAAGAGCTGTTGGATTTATGCGAAAAATTGTTTACAAATGTTTCATTAAGGACACCAGCACATTCACTTTCAGAAATATAATCACCATACATATCTAGGAGAGAGATGGAATCATTAGACGTCGGGTTAATAGTGCGCCAAAATTGTTTCACATTTGATTTTAGCATGGAAGGTAATACATTTGATATGAAATTTTCTTTAGCATTTTTTAGAGCTGTCACATAGCTATCAGAAGCTTCTTTGTAGGCAGCCCATTTTGCATTAGTCTGAGAAAGTTTAGCAGCACGATATAAACGTTTCTTTTTGTTTGATAGGCGTTTGATGCTTGGGTTGTACCATGGGCATTGTGCATGAGTCATAATGAATTTCGTGGGGATGTACTTATCGGTTAGTCGGCGAACTTCGGAAGAAAACATATCCCAGTTAGTTTTGAACAGTTCGCTCATCATAATCCTTCAAAAACACATCAAGAAATACCGCAAGTTCATCATTTATGGCCTCAAAATTTGCTTTCCTGTAGTTCCTTGTTATTTTTCTTTTCTTGCTACGTGTGTGTGATGGCGCATTGATACAGAATGTGAGTACTGAATGGTCACTTATATCCGGTAAGCAGGTAATGTTGGATGCAAGGCCAGGTGTATTTGTTAAAATTAAATCAAGGGTGTTGGCGGCGTGAGATGTTACCCGCGTGGGCAGTGTAACTAATTGTGTAAGCGAAAAAGTCGATAATAGTTGCAGGAATTCGCTAGCTTCGCTTGAAGATGGTGACAAAAAGGGTGGGGCGGCATGCCACTTTATGTTTGGGAGATTAAAATCGCCAAAAAGAAACAAAGGACACGAAGGGAAACGGGTATGAATGATGTTAAGAACATCGTGTAATTCATTAATGAAAGTCGGTGATAAGGAAGGAGGGCGATAACATACACCAACAATGTACTTTTGGTGGCCTACTGTAAGTGAGCTAAATATTATTTCTAGATTGCTGCGTACGTGCACAGGCGAAGAAGGAATGTCCTTTGATATTGCCAACAAAACATCCCCTCCACGTTTTTCAGTGCGGTCGCAGCGATAAATTGAGAAGCGGGAGGAATTCAGAAAAAGTTCAGAATCACGCACATGCGCAATAAGCCAGGTTTCAGTTAGAGTGATTATATGGGCTGAACAAGTATCTATGGCGGAAGATAGAGCGTTATGTTTGTTAAGGATGCTTCTTATATTTGTAAAGAGAACAGATATATAAGATAAAATCGGTTGTCCACTGCCCCTCTCGTTTTCTTACAGCGAGGAACTCGAGGCAGGATTAGAAGAATGACGTACACGTGCCGCTTGCGGCCGTATTTCTTGAACGGCATTGGTAACAGAGTCGTACATGTATTGTTTGTTACCGATTGACAACTTTTTATAGTGAAGTTTGAAAAGTGGTGAGCCGGGTTGCCTTTTTCCAAATTCTATTAGCTTTTTCTGCGCTGTACGAGTGTTTGTTGAGAAGTCTTCGGTTACCGAGATATTGTCTTCTTTGAGGCGATTGCGCATGGAAAGTAGTTTTTCTTTAGTCTTATAATTTGCAAATTTCGCTATAACTGGGCGACACTTGTTAGGCGAGTAAGTACCCAGGCGGTGCGCTCTTTCAATGTCACCGGACGGGAGAGCATAATCCGAGGCGTTTAGTATGCCGATTAATTTAGATTCAGTTGGTTGCCATGTTTCTTTGGAATCAGTGATGCCATGAAAAATTAGATTGTTCCGACGGGACCGATCTTCGATTTCGTCATGGCGGGACTGTAGAAGGTTATTCCGGGAAGTTAATTCTTTAATGGACTTTTGGGCTTCCGATAAACCCTCACTGAGGCTATCAACTTCTTTTAGTTGACTTTCAAATTCGTCAAGCCTTTGTTCGATAAAATTCATTTTTGTTTCTATACTTGTCTGGCTTGCTCTAATTGAATTTATACCTTCCACTAGTTCCTCTTGAACCTTTGAACTATGCAAGTATATATATATATATATATATATATTTTATATATATATATATATATATATATATATATATATATATATATATATATATATATATATAGGAAACAAAACAATATAATATTTATTTAATCCTAAGAGTTTCGGCTGGTGGACCAGCCTTCTTCGGGGGATGTAAGTGAAATGATACAAGTTCCCGTAGCAGAGGGTCACTCTCACAGTTTAAAGACCCTCCAAAAAAAGACAAGCGGGCGAACGAGGTAGCAACAGACAACAAGAAGCAGAAGAAGGAGAGGAACTAGAAAGGAGCTACGGAGAGCCGCCGGCAACGAGCGGGTAATTCTGGCATTGTTACTGGGTATAGGTAAGACGCGCCGCCAGCGGAGGCGACCAAGAAAAACGGAAAAATGTGGAACATGTTGCCGCTTACTCGCATCCCACACATGGATCGAGTTTAAGTTCACGTGGTTCGGCGGCTGGCCCGCGGCATCGGGCCACACACACACAAACACACACACACACACACACACACACACACACACACACCACACACACACACACACACACACACACACACACACACACACACACACACACACACACACACACACACACACACTCACACACACACACAAGAAGCATACGACCCGCTCCAGCTTTTGGAAAATCATGGCCACGTTGGAAAGCTATTGTGCCTTCTCCCCCTCCCTCAACCTGCCCTCTTTTGCAGAAAAATGTACAACCAGTCATACTGAAAATGAATGGGTATTCTTGTAAAGGATGAACGAACAAAAACGTAAACAAAAAATACATAAAAATAAATAATACTAAAAAAGTACTCAGAAATGAAAATAAAGTCTAATAGTACTAACACACGCCGTTTGGTTCACGTAGCATCGAATTCGTTTAGCTTTTCTATATTGACCAACTTACGTGTGCGACTTCACGTATGTATAAATAAATTAATTGAGTAATTCAATTTCTGTGTTTCACGAAACGTCGCGTAGACACGTCAGTCGCCCAGGGCTCTCGTTGATTCCGTGGGTAAGTGATCTGAATTTCTTTATAAAGTATGACTCCCGCTGTTCGCGCTCCCGTGTGTTCTGGAAGCCGGATTGTAGGAGTATGACACTTACGCGTTCGAAAGAGTGACCAGGAAGATTGATATGTTTGGAGAACGACAAATTGGGGAGGCCCTTTACGTGTGCCCTGTGGTTGTTGAAACGCAAACGGAACGCGGTTTCCGTGTGTCCAATATATTCCTGTTTGCACACCTCACAGCGGATTTTGTATACCACATTGGCTGAGTCACAGTTAAGGTCGTCTTTAATTTTGTACACATAGTCTGAACAGGAGGCTTCGGCCGTATCTGTGGTCACCATGTGTGTGCACACCCTGCAGCGAGGTTTCCCGCACGGTCTACAGCCCTGATGGTGGTCGGATTTGTGTGTTTTCGCCCTGACCAGTAAGTCTCTCAGGTTTTTATTTCTTCGGTAAACCACCTTGGGCGGAGTCTGAAAAATGGCAGAGAGGCGACTACTCTGTTTAAGTATGTTGAAGTGGCGGTTTAGTATAGAATTCACCCGAGGGGCGGCGGCGCAGTATGTGAGGATTAAATTTGCCCCTGAAGTTATATCATCTTTATTCCCACCTTTTTCTCCCATTGTTGATTCTCGGTCCAAAGAGCGAGCGTGCTCAATTGCATTGTCAATTATTTTTTCGGGGTACTTTTGACGCAAGAAGGCTGTTCTCAATTCCTGTGCGTGGGTGTCAAATTGCGTGATTTCAGAGCAAATTCTTCTGTATCTGTGGGCTTGAGAGTCAGGAACACCTGTTTTGCAGTGATGGGGGTGACTGCTATGGAAATGCAGATACTGTTGGCGGTCTGTTGGTTTTTTATGCAGGGAAGTAGATATGGTGGTGCCACTGAGTGATACAGTGACATCCAGAAAGTGAACACTCTTCTGCGAATACGTGTGCGTGAATGTTATCGAAGGATGCACGGAGTTGTAACCGGAAATGAATTTGGAAAGATTATGTTCACTATCGGCCCACACGAAGAATATATCATCGAGAAAGCGTCGGTAAAATATAGGTTTGAATGGAGAATTTTCAAGGAAAGGAATCTCCAAAGAGGCCATGAAAATATTTGCGTAATTTGGGGCCATTTTGGTTCCCATGGCAGTTCCGTTTACTTGCAGATAATGGTTTTGGTCGAATTCAAAGTTATTATGTTTAAGTACCAGATTTAGGAGCACCTGTAAAGCGCTTTCGTCGAATTCACTCGTCGTTTTACTTTTTCCATAGGCGGCGACTGTGGCGGCGATTCCTTCGGTGTGGGGAATGTTTGTGTACAGTAATGAGACATCCACGGTGACCAAATAGCAATCTAGAGGTACCACAAGTTTTGAGACTTCTCGAAGGAAGTGGCTGGTATCTTTGATGTATGATGGGAATGATTGTGGAATGTGCCTAATCAGAGAGTCAATGAAACTAGAAATTTTTTCAGTAGCAGTATTGTTGCTGGAAACTATGGGTATGCCGGGATTGTTAGTCTTGTGAATTTTGGGTAGTAAATAGAAACGCCCGGGAGACGATTTGCCAGGTGACATCATTTTAAGCATAGGGTAGGTTATCTTCCCACTTTTACGTAATGATATTAGTGAGGCCTTGATAGTATATATATATATATATATATATATATATATATATATATATATATATATATATATATACACACTTCTCGGAGGCACGAGAGTTTTCCGGGGTCCTCGTTGATGCCGGCTACTAATGTTCGAAATATGAAAATAAAATATGCCTCACGCTGTTCGCGCTCGCGCCTGTTTGAGAAACCGGACTGCAAAAGAGTCACGCTGATATTTTCAAAACTGTGGTTTGGCAGGCGCGGATGTCTGGATAAAGGTAGCTTGGGCAGTAAAGTGGCGTGGTACCGGTGAGTATTGAACCGCAGCCGAAATGGCGTGTCTGTTTTCCCGATATATTCTTGTCCGCAGATGTTGCAATGTAGCAAGCCAGGAAGAAATTGGTGCCAAAGATTGATAGCTGGAGACCATGCTTGTTTTTTCTGACTGACTCCTACGTGTACACTGTCCTTTCTTGTTTTTTGTTTTTCTTTTTTTTTCCTTTTTTTACATGCACATACAAAGAGTCTATATTCGCCTACCACTTGATGACCATTGAAGGGAAACGGACGAAGATTAAAGGTAAAGAGCCGACCGACCCATTACGGGGAAACCCTTTCCTTACGCACGCCGTCACGGACCCCTCACGCCACCGCAGCGACAATCTTGGGGGGCCCGACACACGTCGAGAACTGAACAGCACGTGATAAGAACCGTATGTGGGCGTACACGAACAGTTGGTTTCGTTCTCAGTGTTGACAGTGGTTGTTCGTCTTTTTTACTTTCTTTCTTTTCTTTCTTTTTCTTTGTTTCGTCTTTTTTCTTCCCCCTTTTTTGTTTTTTTTCCTTTTTTTGGTTCCCTCTCACTCTCGCAAACATCTTTCAAGGCGAGAGGGACGCGGCAGCAACGAAGTTTGGAAGTTCATGTCAGTATAACTCATCCCCTGATGAAGGGAAGACCCCTCCCGTAACTGTTGGGAAATAAATATATTTATCCTTGTTGACAACGCTCCCGTTGTGCCATATCCCATACCTTCACGAAGACTAACTGGCCCATTGAGTTATTAATCCCAAGATTATATATATATATATATATATATATATATATATATATATATATATATATATATATATATATATATATATATATATATATATATATATATATATATATATATATATGTCATGGGCGTTTGTTACATTGTTCTTATTCCTGCATGTTTATAATCACCATCATCCGCTTGTCTCTTTGTCCTCACGGCCACTCTGTGACATCGTCATCATCATCATCGTCGGTGTACTGGCTCTGCCCACTCGTTTTGCGATGTCTTTCCTCAAATAAACGCTGTCGCAGCCAAAACTTCCTTATATATATATATATATATATATATATATATATATATATATACTTAGGGGTCGTGGCGAGTGATCAGAAGGCGCGAAGCTTTTCCACAGCCATAGCGGTAATGTAGTTTTGTGTTGGCATACCTATGTTTTTTATCTCTCGTAGAAAGTTTTCACCGTCTTCACTCATGGCTATCTTATATATTACATATAGCACCTGGCACTTGAAGCAACTGTTTCTCAAAAGAAGCTTTTTGAATGCCAGCTAACAAATGTGGCTGCCACACCGTCGCAGCAATCTATTGCTGTCTCTGTGCCCACCCCTGTTGATTCTGCTCGCTCCCCGCGGCGACCCACAAACATCACTCCGCTCATCATCTTTTCCCCTCCCAGGACAAGGGACGGTCGAAGTGTCCACAGAACGATTGTTTGAGGTAAGGAAGGGGCTCTACAAACAGATGTATGAGCCGAGGTGCCGACGCTGGCATGGAGGCTCCCCCCCCCCCCCCCCCACCGGTACACCCATTTTTGTCGACTGCGTCGCTTCGTCCGGTAAAAATCGTTTTGGGGCCGGAGTGTCACTCACAAAAAGGCTAGCGCTTGTAACAGAACTGCTTGGGATGCACTGGTGTTCCCCTGTTGCTGTCACAATGTCGGAGATTGAAAGATTCCACGACCTTCCCCACTCATCTATTTCTCTGCCGTATTATGTGCCGCCGAACATGAATGAACAATAATGCACTTTCTTATTTGTAGTATATTTCTCCCATGTCGACTTTGCTCTTCGTTTCTTATTTTGCTACTAGTAATCTATTATTTATTGATGTTCCCTTCTTCTTTCTACTTGTAGTTGGAAGAATGCGGTGAACGACTTGATTTGCACCGCCGTCCTCCTGCACGCATGATGCATTACTGTGTGGTAGAAAGCGCGAAAATGTACTCTCAGTGATTTTCTATATCCAGTCTGATGATTGTAATATATTGCTTCGGGCTGCGTTAAAATGGCTACCCAGTAATGTATCGCTCACTGCTGCCACAATATGCGTTGTTCAATTTTTATGCATAAGTCTGTGTTTTATATATTTCTATGTTGATTTCTACATCCGCACATGGAAGTCAGAGCCTAATGAGAAGGCAATGCTGTGCGTTTGTTTAATGGTTTTGCTGTGGAACTGCTAACTAGATTGTCAGGAATGTGAATCCAGACCACATGGCGACATTTTGATTGACGCAAAATGCCAGATGTCCGTACGTAGATTTCTTCACATTCTAAATAAGCACCAAGTGGCGCAAACGTAAAAAAAAATAACTTACGTGGTCCTTGCCGCACTCGTTCAAAACAACTGCAAGGAATTATTCATTTTTTTCCTCAGTCGATGTATTCCTCCTATCTCGCTCCTTTCCGCAAGCTTTCTCCACCCAACGAGCTATAGCACTGCCTCCAGGATTGCAAGCACTTTATCTAGTTTTGCAGTGATTCCGTAATCGGCCCACCACTCACCAGGATAAGATGTCGTGTGATGGCGTCATTATGTGGCGTCCCAAAACCACGACCTCATTATGAGAGATGCAGTGGTAGGGGGCTCGGGGTTCTGGACCACCTGGGGTTCTTTAACGTGCACCTAAACTTGAGCCCACGGGCTTCGTGTATTTTGGCCTCTATCGAAAACGCAGCCGACGGGGTCGGGATTCACTCCCGTGACTACCGGGTCAGCAGTTGAACACCATGATCAATAGTTACTACCGTGGCTGTGAATGAGTGTTTCATGACGTGCCTATTGTTTTAACTATCACTAGACGTTGTGAATTCAGACCTGGTAGTACCTAGCTTTTCCAAAATAACGAACAGAGATCATATTTGTATAATAAATCTCATTCTTTATTGGTCTGTATTGTGACTTCTAGAAAAAAGAAAACATACTTTGCAAACCTCTGTGGGAGCAACAGGATTTTAAAAACAAAAGTAAATCATACATTTGACAGTGTCACGGAAACTAAGCGCAGCAGCTCTTTTACTTCTTACTGTTCTTCTTCTCGAAGTATGCCTTCGGAGAGCCAGTTCCGAAAAAATCGCGCTTCTGCAAGTAGTTCCAACTGCATCCTCCCCTTTTCAGGCTTTTATTTCCGACTACGGAATACATCGCTGGTGGTCTCACTTCATCTAATATATATAGTACTAGTCACAATACCGAAGTATTAATGTTCCATGAGGAAATAGTTCAACAATGAGACGCTTGACCGAACTCTATTTTTTGTGTACTCTCCATTAAAAAAGCTTGCCTCATAGCATTGTGGAAAGATCAACGTACGGGAATCTGATCGAGAAATATGCTTGAAGTGTGCACAGCCATCGCCACCACCACCGGAATGTTCTTGCTCCCACCGAACCAATTAAGTAGTTTCCGCTCTATTGCTTTCCCGAAAGGGAGATTTGTTCTCATTTGTATCCCAGCAACGTACCACTCTCATCCTACTTTCGTCGGCTGAGAGTTCTCCGAGTTTCACTGTCTCACTTACACCCGTAGAATCTCCTTGACGATGTTAGTGCTAACCCAAGAAACACGGTTCGAAGTGGGAGCCGCGATGGCACAGCACAATATACAGAAGCGTGTTTCCTCCTCCTCCTAAGTGCAAGCGGATAAAGCCTCGTGGAGGCTCTCAGCTAATTGCCGCCTACGTGGATGAACAGCTCCCAAACCGGAAGTTTCCCGCCCACTAAGTGTACTCTCCTCATCGCAGAGAAGTAAAGACTGCTAGTCGAAGAAACGCACGTGGACTTAGTGTCGGAATGCGAGAAATCTCGCTAAGCTCTCGCCGCTTTTCCTGAAAGCACGTGTATGGCTTGGAAACGCACTTTAGGGAAAAGGCTGCGTCGCAATTAGGCAGGTAGAGCACGCAAACATAAGCAACTCGAGGCCCGGAGAAGAAAACAATCACCACATGCTCTCGTTGTAGTTCTTGTGTTCCATTAGCGCTCTGCACCTCAATGTGGCGCTATACTTCTTGCTTTATGTTCGACAAATAGCTGTATGAGAGTGCCTAATTCTTTTAGATGCCGTTGCATCGTGGCTCCTGGAAACATGACAGGTAACCAGCAATCCTAGTAAACGAAAGAGCGAAACATCTTGTTGTTTGGCGCCATCAAGGCACTCATCTGGGCTCCTGCGTGACTGCAGATAGCAGAATGTATGTCAAATAAATCGAAGATAATAATTAATAATACGCAGTAAAATATTGAATACTTGCGTGTCGAAAAAATATTTGAGCCACCTTGAGAATCGAATATGCTAATAGGTAACAGGCTAACTAATATACGTCAAATTTATGTACATACGTCAAATCTATTCATTTTTTATAATATACGTCAAATTTATGTCAAAGAGACAAATTTATGTGCAGAGCAAAGAGAGATTTGGTGCACGTGCCTGATGTAAAGGAAGACTCCTTCGCGCTGAAGTGCGCAATTTGGTTACTGAAAATATAAATACCTCTTACGCACATAAAGTACCGATGAAACCAATTGTTTGGCGAAGAAAAGTATGCTTTCAATGTGCGATGCGAACAGGTATGCTTCGTACCCTAGAATAGTGCTTGAAAATATATTATGGAATACCTCTTTTGCATTGCTTATACTTATTATCATACATGAAAGTTACATTCAGGCGCTGATGCCTGTAGAGTCCGCAGGTATCAATTTGTGCAATCTGAACACCATTGGCCAGCCAGGTTCACAACTGTTGTTTTCCACTCAAGCAGGTAGTACTTGGAAAGTAACTCTCTCTATTTGAGGCATGTACGCTCAATGAGTAATTCGGCACGCGAATCGGCATTTACGCGTTTGTTTAGCCATTTAGGCGAACAATTTCAAGATGTCAGCGAGCAGCAACCTTTAGCGAACCCATTGTTTCTCGTACGGCTGTGACCCGTTCTTCCCTAATTGCCAGGTGCTCTGACGATATCTCCACGGGATCGAACGTGAAGTCAACGAAGCTTATTTTTATCAGAAAGAAAGAGAACATGTGCGTCAGTCTTCAATTGCCCACCCCGAATGAGACGTCATGTTTTTCAGCTCCTAACTTGAGACATTTCGGCTCGCGGCAGAATAATCTTGCATTTCATCCTCATGCATGCTTGATGATTTTAGTCGTGTTTTTGTTTTCAGCCTAATATTTCCGGGTGTAATAAATTTAACAACAGTTGTTCGTCAATGCTTGTTCTGTGTGGTCTTTCTTACTTGGTCCCATTTTTGCACTGCTTCCCTCTCAGTCAGAATCACTTTCTATCAAACTGCTGAGAAAACTTGTGAGCCAGTATATTACGCAGTCGAAGCACTGGTGAAAATTCTTCACATCCAAATTGCAGCGGAAAGGTTATATGTATATGCTGCAAGAAGTAATGGGTCTGATTACCTTCCTGCCGTTGGCTTATCTTAGAAGCAAAACAAAAGACATCTTAAGTGTCGTGTCTTTCATGTACACTATAGAATTTCTGCATTATCTCATCTACTCTTGCCGGTGAATTCAGTAACTAGAGAAATCCACATTATGAAAATTCATTCGCAAAAAACTCAGTCTCCCTTTTGTATCCGCCGCAGTTGATTCGAAGGGAAAAGCTATCTTATAAATCAACGTATTGAAGCTTCTACACCGTTTTACGAGGGCTTTTCTAAACTAATATGATTATGCAAAGTCTCCAAGGTCTGATAGCATTGAAATCTTTCCACACCTCAACTTGTTTCACAGTGCCTCCGGCATTGGCCTTTATCTTTGACATAGGAACCTAGTCATGTGGTGGCTTCCCCTCGTCACGTTACGTTAAGTGACGTCACAGTTACACCATAATGAGAGCGCCAATATTGGAGATTTATAAAGTTGTAAGAACGTCACATAGTGACATTATCACGCGGCGATATTTTGTCGCACCGGCCTTGTTCACAATGCTGACGTGGGACGCCCACGTAGTACGCCAGTGAATTTTCCAGCTTTATGAGGCACATGAAGCTTTTTAGTTTTTTTATTTTGAACCACATCTTAAACGTCATACATTTGAAATAAGGCGGTAAGTTGGGCCAGTTGGTTAGGATCCATCGTGAACTTTCTTACAGCGCAACACCAGGAAAAAATACAGGACAGGGAAGGAGTAGAACAGAAAGAAAAGACTTTTCTTTCTGTTCTACTCCTTCCCTGTCCTGTATTTTTTCCTGGTGTTGCGCTGTAAGAAAGTTCACGATGGATCATTTGAAATAATTTTGTTTCATTCATGTAATTACAATATAGCTATTCCTTCTATTTGTTGCTATTTGACTTCGTGTATTACAAAATACAAATATATTTAGTTTGTTCAAATCAGGCCATATCTTAAACTCCACTTTCAATTATTTTTCTTCAACTACACTGATAAGCGCTAGGGTGATTTCCCCCCCCCCCCATACACACGTTTTTGTCTAATGAAAGGAAATTGAATTGCGCTGCGTGTAACTAAGCTTCCTGTAATATATAGGACGCAAGTACAACCAATGCTATTTCTGCAACACTTGTATTTTCTTGGCATATTGTCTAGAAAAAATTTACTTGACAAATTAAAAAGGCACACACTATTCGTATTATCCTGCTGGCCTTGCTAATCCTAGCAGGAGTTTGCAGTTCTGCAGGCCAAGAAAAAAAGTGCATGCCATAAACTCAGGCCATACTTGTTCCTACTAGCTAAATGATCTAGGTTGGCACAAATTAAGCTATACAAACTATGCACCACAATAATATGACAGGTAGATTGCCACCATACCTCTTGAGGGATAGGGGCTATCTACCTGTCATAATTTGAGAGTGCTTGCTAAATGTGCTCCACCCCATTCTTCTTCTAGTTACTTCAATCTCGTGGTATCCCTCTGGGGGATAGTGGCAATCTACCTGTCATGATTTGAGAGTGCTTGCCAAATGTGCTCCACCCCATTCTTTTTATAGTTACTTCAATCTCTTGCTTCGGCTCCGCGGTTATTACCTGCCCTATGTAGGCAGTCCTTTACAACCTGAAGTGCACTATTACCTATCTCGAAGCGCTGCTTTCGTCCGAGGATGTTGTACATTACTTTCGTTTTTTGTGGATTAATTTTAAGAGCCACTTTTCTGTTTTCTTGTCTAAGTCCGTAATCATGAGTTGCAATTCGTCCCCTCAGTTACTCAGCAATGCAATGTCATTGGTGAAGCGCCGGTTACTAAGGTACTCTCCATTAACTCTTATCCCTAACTGTTCCCATTCTAGGGTTCTGAAAACCTCCTGTAAGCACGCGGTGGATAGCATTGGGGAGATTGTATCCCCCTGACTTACACCATTCTTGATTGGTATTCTGTTGCTTTTTTATGAAGCACTGTGGTAGCAGTTGATCCCCTGTAGATTTCTTCCATGAAGTTTATATATGCTTCGTCGACGCCCTGATTCCGGAGTGTCTGCATGACTACTGATATTTCGACCTAATCAAACGCCTTCTCGTAGTCAATGAAGGCTATGTATAGTGAATAGCTGTATTCTGAGCATTTTTCTATTACCTGATTGATAGTAAAAATGTGGTCAATTGTTGAGTAGCCTGTTCGAACTCCTGCTTGTTCCTTTGGTTGATTGAATTCTAACGTTTTCTTAAAGCTGTTAGCAATTACCTTTAAAAATAGCTTGTATACTACGGAGAGCAAGCTGATCGGCCTGAAATTCTTGATGTCCTTGTCCTCTCCTTTCTTATGTATTAAGTTGATGTTAGTAATCTTTCAAGATTCTGGTACTCTTCCCGTCAGGAGACACCTCGTAAACAGGGTGGCTAGTTTTTCTAACACAATCTGTCCTCCATCTTTCAGCAGATCTGATGTTACCTGATCCTCACCAGCAGCTCTGCCTCTTTGAGTGCTCTCCAAGGCTTTTTTGACTTCTTCTATCATTACTGGTGGGGTGTCATCTGGATTACTGCTAGTTATTATTGTATTAAGGTTGTGGTTGTCCCAGCTACTGTAGTGATCTCTGTAAAGCTCCTCCGCTATTTTAACTATCCTATCCATATGGGTAGGTATTTTTTCTTTTTTGTCCCTTAGTGCATACATTCAATTTTTGCCTATGCCAAGTTTTCTCTTCACTGCTTTGACGCTTTCTCCGTTTTTCAGAGCGCGTTCAATTGTCTCCATGGTATACCTTCTCAGATCAGATACCTTACACTTAATAATAAACTTTGAAACTCTGCCAGCTCTATTTTTCTGTTGTACTTGAGACTTTCGTGCTATGACTCTTCTTAATGAGATTATTCGTTTCCTGGGAAAGCTTACCAGTGTCCTGTTTAACTACCGTGCCTCCAACTTCCAGTGCACGCTCCGTAATGATACTCGTTAGATTATCATGCATTGTATCTACGCAAAGGTTGGTTTCCTCAATAAGAGCAGAGTACCTGTTCTGAAGCGTGATTCTGAATTCCTGTACTTTGCCTCTCAGTACTAGCTTAATGATTGCCTTCATTTGTATCATTTTTTGTCGTTTCTTCTTCAAGTCTAGGTGAATTTGAGACCGTACCATTCTACGGTCACTGCATCGTACCTTGCCAACCACTTCCACATCCTGCACGATGCCTAGGTGTGCATTCATTATAAAATCTACTTTATTCTTAATTTCGCCATTAGGGCTCCTCCATGTACACTTACGGTTTCCTCGTTTTGAGGTAGAAGGTACTCAAGATTCGTACATTATTGCGTTCTGCAAATTCTACTAGTAGCTATTCTCTGGCATTTCTAGTACCGATGCCATAATCTCCTGCTGTCTGGTCTCCAGCCTGCTTCTTCCTTACCTTTGCATTAAAGACTCCGTTCAGTATATCATACAGTGTTTTTACCTTACTCATTGCCAATTTTACGTCTTTATAGAAGCTTTGAAGTAAATCGTCATCATGACTGGATGTATGTGCGTAAGCCTGCACCACCTTCATTTGTATCTCTTTTTGAGTTTAATTGCGATACCTACCACCCTTTCATTACTGCTATAGTATTCCTCTATGTTGCCAGCTATGTTTCTGTGAATTAAGAACCCCACTCCCAGTTATCTTCTGTCAGCCAAGCCCCGATAGCTAAGGACGTGCCCATTCTGTAGCAGCGTATAAGCCTCATCTATCCTCCTAACCTCACTGTGCCCTATTATATCCCATTTACACTCTCTAGCTCCTCGAATAGTACAGCTAGACTTACCTCACTAGATAAGGTTCCAGCGCTAAACGTTGCCAAGTTCAGGTTCCAATGGCGGCCTGTCCAGATGCAGAGATTCTCTCTCTGGATCTGGACAGCCCCAGAGATTTTTAGCATCCTCTGCTGCAGTTGCAGATCTTAACGTCGCCGTGGTCAGTTGCTTCGCAGCTGCTGGAGACTGAGGGCCGTGAGTTGATTGTCGTATGAATGTGGGAGGTAGTGGCCAGATTATGCACTAGGGGGGACAGTTCCACTCTGGTGTGGGAGTGCGTTACCGGTGGTGGTAACCGGTGAGGCCACGCCCCAGGCCTTTTAAATGCAGTTCCATCACCTCGTGGATTTTTTATCCGATTGGGAACTGTGCGGCACTGCGATTTGAACCATGGACCTTTTGATTGCTAGGCGGATGCTCTAACCACTACGCCATCGCCGCTACTCACAGTTATATCACTCCGTTAATTGCCGCACATCGTTGTAGCCTGGATACGAACGCGCGACTGGCGTTGTTTTTTTCCAGAAAATAAACCATTGCACTGCTAACCGTGCGGATGAAGGTTGGATTCCCGGGACGGGGCAACCGAAAAGTTTGAAGGAAACGTTAAGCAATAAAAAAGAAAGAAAGAAATGAAAGAAGAAAAAAGAAAGAAAGAAAAGAAGAAAGATAGAAAGAAAGAAGGAAAGAAAGAAAGAAAGAGAGAAAGAAAGAAGCAGTATTTTATACTGCACACGTCAAGCTTCGCTTGCTTGCGCTTTCGCAACACAATAAGAATTCTAGTTTCTTTCTTTCAATCTACAGATGCTGCACGGACTGCGCATATTCAGCCGCGCGCAAACAACGTACAAACGCCCACAACCCACGCATTCCTCCGAATAAACAACCAATACTCGGTCAAGCATAGTGGCAGTACACTATCAGTTACTACGCCATTCGCACTGTGAACCTGGTGGTTTACCTTATTGTTACGTGCTTGACATACTGCATGCGTACACACCCGACAACCATGATACATGCATGCCAAGAATGACATAGCGTCTAAGTTGGTCTATCATATCACAAAGCCTATGTTATAGTATGCGTGACGTAGAGTACACAAGAGGGGTTGAGTGGTGAAAACTGCGCGACTGTATACAGCCAGTCGGGGCTGGGAGTTGAAAAAAAAAATCAGAGTAGACCATCATATGCCCGCGGCTGTATACCTTCACTGCGTGTGATTCCATGCCCGCCGGCCATGGAGCCATTACGACGGAATTTTCTCAGTGACGCTTTCTTAGCGATTAAAAAGTGCACCTATATGACATTCACTTATATCGGGATGCACTAATAACAGCGGGAGAGGGTAGTTGCTTGGCCCTTCTAAACCCGGCCATTTTCTCTTATAGACGTACCACGAAGCAAGACTCGCTTACGCAAGAAACGGGTACTGCCAGCTCGCCGATGTAGATAGGGACGAAAGAACAGAAAGGGTGAGATGAGATCACTCGAAGTTGAGCACAACAGCCTCCGTGACACAAATACACAATTTTCTCGAGAGGACGATGTCAGTGAAAGAGACGGAAGAATAAATGCACTCATTTGTCATGAATCGCTATGCTCCGTTACGCGAAGGCACAGACACTCCGGAGTTGAGAAAACGCCGCACATAGCTCGCATCGATCTGTTGACGTCTTTATATAGCTGCGTGTTTCCCTATTTGCTCCACCCTGCACTCCTTATACTCCATCGCCAATCGCGTGACTTCCGAGAGTTAAAAAACAAGCAATTTAAAAAAGAGAAAACCACAAAGAAAAAAAATTGCCCGCTGCTTCTCTCGGGGGAACACTGAGGAGGATGCGGAAGCATGTAATTGGTTAACGGGTGTTAAATTGCGACTTACTTGGGTCGATGGCTAAATTGGTTAACGTGGTTGTGAAATGGGGTGTTAAATGAGTGAACACGTACGGCACGTATGCGAAAAGGCGGTGTTTTATTTATTGCGACGAACTTTGAGGACGATGGCTTTGTGGTCGGTAAAGTAAAGAGTGAGTACAAACCAACGGACGAGCGGCCACTGAGCGAGCGAGCGCCGACCTTGAGTATATATACAGCGCGACGGCGCATGCGCTGTCAGCTGTCGAATGTTCTCGAAGGAGAAGCGCGCGCGCGGCACAGATGGCGACGGCGCGACGGCGCATGCGCTGTCAGCTGTCGAATGTTCTGGAAGGAGAAGCGCGCGCGGCACAGATGGTGGGCGACGGCGCGACGGCGCATGCGCGCGCGTCGCTGTCGAATGTTCGAGAAGCGGTGCGGACGGCGTGGACGGCGCACTACAAGGCGCGAGTATAAGATGCTTCCGCATCTAAAAAAAGAATCGCATATATTCGAGACGAATAGATATATATGAGGCTTTCGGCGAACACACTTTGGAATTGACAATGTGTCCCATTTTTTTTCTAACACCAGACACAATAGAAGCCATGCAGTAAATGTAGACAACGCTATGCAACACGCATGCATTGGTCGTTAGGCGTGTTTACACCACATAATTCGAATGTACAGATGCGTAGCGTACGGCTCGTTAAATAGCTGAAAGACGCACGCCTTGTCGCTCGGGCATATCATTTCTGTGGACGCAACAGCCACTCAGATAAGCTCAACCTCGGCGCAACTACCCCGCGCAACCTTCGCAGCCGGACGACATGAATGTTGCAATATGACATCAAAGAGAAACGGGGGAGGGGCAGAGAGAAAACACATGCACGTAATAGTAGGAGGTAGTATGGGGGAGCTATAGTCGTTCACGACCTAAGCATAAATGTATGCTTCACCTAAAACCGTTACTCTCCCACCCCGAGAGAACTTGCATAAGTGGCCCATAGAGAAATATACTTCCGCAAAGAGTGGCCACTCTAGCCTTTTCGCGGCCGTACGAGGAAGGGTCTTACCAACCGCTAGACGGCGCATTCATGCTCGCTTCTAGTCGTTAGTAATAGCCGCCTCAAGAGGATCATGAAGACCCAAATTTGGCATCACAAAGCCCTCTCAAGAAAAAAAATATCGGTTTGTGTAATTCTCTATATCGGCTCTACATGGTTGCTCGCTGTGGATGTTTAATGCGTTACCACAAAAATAAGTAAAGTCGGACTAGAAAGTGTTGTCTTTCGGCATTTTATTGACAGAATGCGTACACATTCATGTGGTTTATAAGTACTGTATATGTATTCCCTTTATGGAAGCATGGGTGTGTAGTCTATAGGGGTAAAGACAATCGCTTTAGGATCATAAGGGCATGGGTCCAAATCCCAGCAGCGTAAAGAAAAAAATGGCAGCATGTCTACGGAGTGAATGATGGATAGCGGGGCGAACCTTCCGTCCGTCCATTCGTTCTTGCTTCCGTCCATCCATGCGTGCGTCTGTGTGGCCGCCTGTGCGTCCGTCCGCCCGTCCGTGCGTGCGTCTGTTTCTGCGCCCGCACGTTCATCTGCGCGTCCGTCCCTGCTTTCATCCATGCATCTGCTCCTGCGTCCGTTCACGCGTCCATCCGTCCGTGCAGCCATCTGTGCGTCTGTTCATGCATCTGTCTGTGTGTCCGTTCGTCCACCTATTCAACACTCCAAGTACCACCATCTCGCATCTTTTCATCATACATTCCTCATATAGAAGCACCGCCATCCAGCGGACATTCCAAGGACTGAACGAGAGGAAGTACACGCACACTTCCTTACGGCTTGCACTTCGTGTCTACTTCCCACCTTTAACCACCTCGAGTTCATGGTATATACTAGTTAACTTTATTCTTGGCACTGCGGCCCAACGTTCGCGAAACCTTTCTAAAACCTAGGAGGTAACACCCAGCGAGTATAACGTAGCAACCCTTTCTTGTCTTCTGTACGTTGTTGAACAATGAAAAGTCGCGGCGTGCACGTTAACGTAAAGCCAAATTCTCCAGTCTCTCATTGCCCCTTAGCAGCCATTGGCATGTACATTGAGCACTATCTTTTATTGTACAACGACGCACAGAAGAAATCTCTCACCGGCACCACCTAGAAGGTTAAAGTGTTATACTTGTTACACACTACTACAACAGTTACGAGGGAGGAACAGGTGCCGCCATAAAAAGCTTCGCCCCTAAAAATTATTTTATTTATGCTGAAGACATTATCGGGTCTGACCAGCCACTCATGGCGCAGAAAGCAGCGCAGTAGTTCGGCCGCAGGGCCCTAAGGGAGGGTCTGCTCTTTGCGTAAGCATGCTTCTCTTAGTCTATGGGTGGGTTAAGAAAAAGTGGGTAATGATTTAGACTACTAGGTACTCTACTATGAGAAAACAAAAAGCTATCCCGTGGGCCTCACACTTGATGAAGCCCTGTTTACCTTTAACAAGGGGAAGAGGAAGTCGAAAAGAGTGGGTAACGATTTAGAGTACATGGTACTGTACTATGGGAGAGCTTAAAGCCGTCCCGTGGGCCTCAATGTCAAAACCACCATAACTAGGCATAAGCTCATTACAATCAGTACCGCTCACACGTGTCAATTTGGAAGTTCTTTGTACAGGTACATGTTGGGGCTGCTGGTTTTTGGTAAAAAGAATGTTGGCTTCCTGCTCAATTGTCCCAAAGTTTCAACATCCCTCTCGGTCAAACGGTAATGTTTCTAGTCAGGCATCTAACTTTTAATTACTCTTTCACGTAGTGTTTGTGTTAGCAGTGAAAAAGGTTGCCACGGAAACCACGTAGCACAACTTTCTCGCACAGATGAAAGGCTGGTGGGCCTAAGTTTTTTTTGGGGGGGTGCGGGGGCAGCATTTGTGTTTATTTTTATGTTGTAACTGACTATTGCGAAATTCAACCGGACTTACATGACGAAAATGTGGTGGCGCTGTCTTGGTATGCAAAAGACGCTCTGCCTACCGAAATTTCTGCTGGGTTTTCAATGGTGAATGTGCTGTTCTCAGTCAAGCAACGAGAAAGAAAAACGGTATGCCGACGAGCTGTGTCCCGGTTAGATGTGAGTCATAATACTGATTGTTGGCCTAGTTGGTATTTACTTAATGGCATGATTTGGCCGCAAAAGAGACACACACAAGAAAAGGAACACTCAAAAGTGTTCCTTTTCTTGTGTGTGTCTTTTTTGCGGCCAAATCATGCCATTAGATGTGAGTCGAGTGATGGAGCGAATCCTAACATTCGTTAGGATTCGCTCCATCACATCGCTTCTCTTCTACGGCTTGGCCCTCTCGTCTCATCGCTGTCGCTTCGCCTCCCGGGGTCGCTGATCGTTCTGCACAAAACAAAAGCCACTTTATGCCACACAATTGACGCGAAACCTTCATGAAATCACAGTGATTACTGCTCACTGCATGCATTTAGGATGACGTGGGAAATTTACGAAGAGGGGTTGTTCGCTGCAACCGATATTTCGCCAAGCAGACATGCGTTTCTTCAAATAATAACAATATCTCAGATTTAACGTCTCAAAACCACCATGTGATTATGAGAGACGCCGTAGTGAAGGGCTCCGGAAATTTAAACCAGCCGGGGTTCTTTAACGTGCACCCAAATCTGAGCACATGGGCCTACAACATTTCCGCCACCATCGGAAATGCAGGCACCGCAGCCGGGACTTGATCCCACGACCTGCGGGTCAGCAGCAGAGTACCTTAGCCGCTAGAACACCGCGGCCTGGCTGCATTTTCTAATTCTTCAGATTGAAAAAGACAAGTTCACTAGTCGAAATGTCGGCTTCAGCAGCACCCAGTCCTCACGAACCATTCATTATGCTACCTTCAATTGACGCCGTGTTTTACATTAAAGACGGGTAATAAAAGAATGTGTGTAAACGCATGTTTTCAATTGTAACATAAATAACTACACCAAATGCCATACGCGTGCAATAAAAATTTCGCAGCTCAACATTTCAGACACGTCTCATGGAAACGAAATTTCCTTGTCCTGAACGTGCGAAAAATGTTGCTCCACAGTTGGTGTAGTAACCGTAATGCTAAAGCCCTCAATCTCTCTCTCATATATATATATATATTATATATATATATATATATATATGACGCTGTGATGAATGAGTGACGTGGCCTGGCTCATACGCCATGTTTATTCCATTCTGACTTCTTCTTCCTCTACTTCTCCTAACCATCCCTGCCTTCTTACGTCACAGGATTCCCCCTCCCCCCGAAAGAATGCTCGCGTTACATTATACAATACATGATGAACAAGCAATCTTGGAACACAAAAAAATGTCTAAATGGGCTGTAGTTCCACATCACATTGAAGTTCCGTAAGATCGCACAGACTTCACAGGAGAGGGCAGCAATCCAGAGTTATCAAGTACGGCTCTGGTGGGCGAGGCTGGCTGTTACGCTCTGGACGACATAAGCATGCTTTGGGCGTGGCAAACCGACGAAAGCGCAGCCAGCGTTCTTTCGAGGAATGAACGAGGCTGGAATGCCTTGCAAAATCGACAGCTTTGTTGGCGTCGCATTGTTTGTCGTGAGTGACACAAATGCGGTGCATGCAGTTTGCATGCCCGTTGATCGTGGCTGATTGGGCGCTGCTTGTATTCCTGCAGAGTACAAGCGGTTGTTTTGTGGCGTTTAGGGAGTTTTCCATGGCGATGGCGCAGATGTTCAGAACGAAGGCGCAATCTTGAAAGCTGCTGCAGAAAAGTTCCTTGGCTTTTCTTTCTAAGCTGGCTCAGATGCGGAACCAGTCTTTTCTTTTGTGATCGTTGTTCACGACATTCTTTAAACCGCAAGTATGCTTCCGATGTAGCTTTAGTTCTTCGTTGTTCTTGTTGGTGTGGCCGTTGTAGTTTTTTAGGTTCGCCTTGTTGTTTTTGTTGGCGTTGCTGATGTTGCTGTGGAACGCGTTGTGGTGGGAGCCATTCTTCAACATCAGGCCGGCTTTCTTGACAACTTGATCTGGTGTCTAGTCGGCAGCTGGTAGTCTGTGGGCTGTTGTAATTCTGTTCGGGCAGTGAAGATAATGCTTCAGGGTTAATAGACAGATCTTTAGAAGTTTCTTCTGCACTGTTCACTACGAAGAGCTCTTGCGCCTGGCAGGGTGCGATGTTCAATACGTCTGAGCCTTGTGCTTTGCTTCGAATGTCTAAGGTGTGTGCACCGGACGGTAATGAATGAACGCGTCCTGAAAGAGCATGGCTTGACCGGGTATTTTCGTGAAGTGTCAGGTCATCTACCGTGATCGCGGCGTCCTTATGAGGCAAATGGTAAGCGATAGGAGTGCTTGAAAAACCGCGTGATGAACAACCGCCGGGTGGATCACGAGACGAAGAATGAAGGCAATCAGGTGGGTGAGCAACGCCTCGTGCCATAAGCTGGAGCGAGGACTTTGCAAATTCCGACTTTCCTGCAGAGGGGAGGCGCGCTTGAAGGTTGGGTTTTTCCCAGAATACGCATGGTCTTCTGTAAGTAAACTCATGTGCGACTTTGTCTTGTGGCAGTTGTCGATTCACGTTGGGCTTTCGAATGCTCGATGATTGCTTAGGGAATTGACGATAGTGTCGGGTTTTCTTGAGATGGTTGGCAATAAGTAGGTCTTGGTCATAGTCGCTAAAACAAGTGATCATTTCTTCTTTTATCTTTTGCTAAGACTCGTCATTTTCAAAGATGTGGATGAGGTAGAACTTAAATGCCTCACCGGAGATGTAGTCAGTGAAGTTAGTGATCATCTCCCGTTCAGACCAGGATGCAGCGGCGGCGTGGACCTCGAATAGGTTGAACCAGTCCTGTACGGGTCCGTCGTCCACTGATCCGGTGTACTTGGGGATGTCGAGGTCAGCCGATGGTTCTGCCATGGTGTTGGTCGTTGTTCTTCTAGGCGATGATTCGGTAGTCAATGTACGGTCAGGGCGTCTTCTGGGGAACTGCGTCGATGATGAGTGACTGATGAAGGGGCAGCCAGGCCACGTCACTCATTCATCACAGCGTCACATATATATATATATATATATATATATATATTGTCACGTGCGTCCCGCGAAAAAGACGAAGGCGACAGCGCATACGCGCATCTGCACGCTTTTATGCATAACGCAACAACGAGAAAAATGAGGAACTCTCTCTCGCGCGGTTAACAAAAAGACCGACCCGCTGCTGTTTTCTGAGCGTCTTCGAGTACGACCTCTCTCTTGACGTCGCGACACTGGTGGAGGTGCTGGGGCCTGCAACCTGATGCAAGAAAGCGTTGTTCGGGATCCTGCACCCAGTCCGGAGCCTCAACATCTTGTTGCGACTCCAGTACACCAATTCAGCCGGCGCCTATTAGGCCTAAGTCCAGAACTCTTCACGGCATCTCCTGTTACCAACATGGCGGCCCCTTCAACGTCTGCGAATCTTCCTCCGGCCCAGACGACTCACCCGTACCAGGTAACGTTTGAGACTCCTCATGTTCCCGAAGTCTTCCGTGGAGAACCGTATGAAGATGTCGAGGACTGGCTCGACCAGTTCGAGCGGACCGCTGTGGTGAATCGTTGGAGCGTGCAAGAAAAACTTGGCCGTGCCTACTTAGCAATGGAAAATAGCGCTCGCACATGGTACGAGAACCGGGAGCCTACTTTCCCAACCTGGGATAATTTCCGCCATAAGCTCCTCGAGACGTTCCTGAGTGCGGACCTGCGGGATATCGCACAACAGATGATTGAAGCCCGCATGCAAAAGCCGAACGAAAGCGTGGCCATGTTCGCTGAGGATATGACCCGTCTATTTCGCCGCGCTGACCCTGACATGCCCGAGGCAAGGAAAGTTCGTCATCTGATGCGGGCAGTTAAGGAACCGCTTTTCGCCGGCCTTGCCCGAAATCCGCCAACATAAGTGGATGAATTGATCAAAGAGGTGACTGTAATTGAGCGGGGCGCTCCGGCAACGATGCCGCCACTTTGACCGCCTGCCCGACCAAACGCCTGTTGGTGCCGCCGCTCAAGACGCTGCCGTTTCCGAAAACTCTTTACGGCAAATGATTCGACAAATCCTGCGGGAAGAGCTGCGGGCCCTCGGCCTTCCGTCTACCGATCCCCCAGTTGCTTCTGTTGCAGAAGTCGTGCGCCAGGAACTACGGCAAGCCTTTCCATCACCGGCGCCACCACTCGAACCACGTCCACTGACCTATGCCGATGCCGCCCGCCGTCGTCCGCCTGCCCCAGAATAAGCACCCTTTCAGCCACGGCCCGTTACCTTGCCGTGGTGGCAGCGGGAACCTGTGCGGCGACCACCAGTACGTCGTACCGACTTGTGGCGCACTGCCGACCGTCGACCCCTTTGTTTCCACTGCGGCGAACCAGGCCACATCTCGCGCTACTGCCGTCATCGAGAAACCCGGTTTGGAAACTTTTCTCGGCCCGCTTCCTTTTATTCTGAAGACCCTCGTGACCATGGTGCTGATCACCTACCGACCAACCAAGCGTCTTCACGAAATCGTCGCTGGTGGTCTCCCTCACCTGCACGAGGTCAGAATTCCCCGAATCGCCAAAGATACGCGGACGCGTATCTTTGGCGATTCGCTCCCCAAGCCCGTGCCAGGGAAACTAACTGCCGCGACCTCCGGGGGCAAGGTTGCCAACCGCCGAGACGCCAAAAAGACCCCCTTGCCTCTACACAAAGACGACGTGACGACGGTGATGACGAAGACGACGACAACCACGAGTACTAATGCCAATGAATTTGTACGTGCCGACCTCAGCGTTATTATAGACGGACACCACGTAACAGCACTGGTTGACACTGGTGCTGACTTCACTATTTTGCGACAAGAGCTCGCCGACCGCCTTAAGAAGGTTAAGACGCCGTGGAGTGGGCCGAGCATAAGGAGTGCTGGTGGGCAGCTAATGACGCCAACCGGTAAATGCACAGCTCGGATCGTAATCGATTATTCGAACTTCGTCGCCACTTTTGTCATTTTACCGGACTGTTGTAAAGAGTTGATTTTTTATGGATTTTCTGCGAGAGTACGGTGCTGTCATCAACATCCCAGAACGTATCGTCACCTTTTCTGCCCATCCTTACGTCGACGCCACCACTGAAGAACAACTGCAACGTTTACGTGCAGCCGATGATGTGGTGCTCCTGCCGAGATCTTGCTGCCTTGTGTCGGTGTTGTGTGAACGGCCGTGCCGTAATGAGGTGATAGCGGAGCGAATAGACACGCTATTGCTTATGCAAGATGTTTCAATAGCGAGAGGCATTCTGGCACTAATTGATGGGCGGGCAGAAGTCCTCATCACCAACTTCAGCAACGAGCGTCGTCACATCCAGAAGGGCACCGCGATTGCCTACTACGACGACGTGGACCAAGCCAGAGATTGCTTCGCTTTGCAACCGGACGAGGCGACCATCCCAGCCTCGACACCTTTGTCTGTCAACATTTGCTCAACTCTGTCAGCCTCGGAAAAACAGCGCCTACTAGAGCTGATACACCAGTTCAAAAATTGTTTTTCGTGCACGTCGAAAGTCAAGCAAACACCACTGACCCGGCGCCGAATCATCATTGAAGAAAATACGAGACCAATCCGTCAAAACCCATACCGTGTGGCTCCGAAAGAACGTGAGGAGATCCAAAAGCAAGTTCAGAAAATGCTCCAAAATGACGTAATACAGCTTTCCAAGAGTTCCTGGGCATCCCCCGTGGTATTGGTTAAAAAGAAAGACGGCAGCTTGCGTTTCTGTATAGATTACCGCAAGTTAAACCAAGTAACGAAGAAAGACGTCTACCCACTGCCACGTATAGATGACTCTCTTGATCGGCTGCGGCATGCACGCTATTTCTCATCGATGGACCTGCGAAGTGGCTATTGGCAAATACAGGTTGACGATAGGGACCGTGAGAAAACTGCTTTCGTGACGCCCGACGGTCTTTATGAATTTAAAGTGCTTCCATTCGGGTTATGCTCAGCGCCAGCCACTTTTCAGCGTTTAATGGACACTGTGCTATCGGGAATTAAGTGGCAGACATGCTTGGTTTTTCTAGACGACGTTGTCGTCGTCTCAGCTACATTCGAGGAACACCTAAGTCGATTATTCGCAGTTCTACAAGCTATACGTTCGGCTGGCCTGACTTTAAAGCCAGAGAAGTGCCATTTCGGTTTCAACGAACTTTGCTTCTTAGGCCACGTGGTCAGCCACGAAGGTGTTCGACCAGACCCGGGCAAAATCGACCCTGTCGCAAAGTTTCCCGCACCGCATGACAAAATAGCAGTGAGGCGCTTCTTAGGCCTCTGCGCTTATTACCGACGATTCATCGCCAACTTTTCGTCTATTGCGGCGCCTCTGACGTGGCTCACACGAGAGAATGTCCCCTTTTTTGGAGCGAAAAGGAACAAACAGCGTTCAACGAAGTACGCCAACGCCTCCAAACACCTCCGGTTCTTGCGCACTTTGACCAGGGAGCGCCAACAGCACTTCACACCGACGCAAGCAATGTAGGCCTGGGCGCCCTACTGATACAATGGCAAGATAACTCCGAGAAAGTGATAGCTTATGCCAGCAGAGCTCTCTCTCGCACGGAAGAGAACTACTCGACTACCGAGAAAGAGTGCCTCGCCATGGTTTGGGCGGTTCTCAAATTTCGACCGTATCTGTACGGCCGCTCATTCAAGGTCGTCAGTGATCACCACTCGCTTTTCTGGCTCACTAACTTGAAAGACCCATCCGGCCGTTTAGCACGCTGGAGCCTTCGGCTTCAGGAGTTTGATATGACCATTATTTATAAAACAGGGATGAAGCACACCGACGCAGACTGTCTCTCGCGGTCACCCATCGAGCCTGCCGCTATTAATGACGAGTCTATGGACGCCGCATCCTTGGGAGTCATCAACGCGGCCACTATCTCACAAGAGCAGCGCAGTGACCCTGACCTGCTTTCGCTTATCGATTTCTTAGAAGGACGACGGGAAGACGTGCCGCGAATTTTTGCGAGAGGAGTGCCATCTTTTTGTTTAAGGAACGACGTCCTATACAAGAAAAACTTTACTCCCACCGGCTGCTCATACTTGCTCGTCGTCCCTGCATCACTGCGAAAAGAAATTCTAGAAGCCTGCCATGATGAAGTCACCTCTGGTCATCTCGGTTACACTCGAACATTGTCCCGTCTGCAAAACAGTTACTACTGGCCTAACCTACCTGCTGCTGTGAAACATCACGTCCAAACATGTGCCGACTGTCAAAGACGCAAAGCACCACCCGGCAGGCCGGCAGGCTTATTACATTCCGTTCAAGTACCAGCAAAGCCATCCGCCCAAATCGGAATGGATTTCCTGGGCCCATTCCCAACTTCTACCTCAGGGAACAGATGGATCGTTGTCGCCACTGATTACTTGTCTCGCTACGCAGAAACTAAAGCCATGGCGAGGGCCACAGCAGCAGAAGCGGCTCATTTCTTCATAGAAAACGCCGTCCTTCAGCACGGTGCTCCAACAGTTCTCATCACGGATAGAGGAACTGCGTTTGTGGCAGAACTTTTGGAGACGGTTCTCAGGCTCAGTGGTACAGCTCACCGGAGAACAACGGCGTACCACCCACAAACGAACGGACTAACAGAGCAGTTTAATAAGACCCTCGCAGACATGCTCTGCATGTATGTCGACACAGAACACAAGAACTGGGACAAAATCTTCCCTTATGTGACCTTCGCCTATAATACTGCTCTGCAGGAAACTACCGGAATGACGCCGTTTAGTTTTAATACACGGGCGCGAAGTCACTACAACGTTGGACGCTATGCTGCCGCACGAGTGTGACGACACTCACGCTGACGCCGAAGAATTTGGTCAGTGCACCGAAGAAGCCCGACAGCTAGCCCGCGTGCGCATTTGTCACCAGCAACACAAAGATGCGAAACGGTACGACCTACGACATAAATTGGTAACCTACAAACCAGGCGACAAGGTATGGGTCTGGATCCCAATACGTCTACGCGGACTTTCAGAAAAGCTATTACGACGATACTTTGGCCCATATCGAGTCACCCTACGATTGAACGACATCAACTACGAAGTTATTCCCGACGGCGATTGCAGTTCCAGTCACCGAAACTGCTCACTCGAAATCGTGCATGTCATCCGGATGAAACCCTACTTGTCCAGCTAACTCTCGTTTGTCCTGTGCGTGCCGGTGCATATGTGCGTTTTTATGAGTGCCTTGGCTGCGCATCGGGACGATGTCATTTTTGGAGGGAGGCAAATGTCACGTGCGTCCCGCGAAAAAGACGAAGGCGACAGCGCATAAGCGCATCTGCACGCTTTTATGCATAACGCAACAACGAGAAAAATGAGGAACTCTCTCTCACGCGGTTAACAAAAAGACCGACCCGCTGCTGTTTTCTCAGCGTCTTCGAGTACGACCTCTCTCTTGACGTCGCGAAAATATAAATATATATATATATATGAAAAGCGTCGTTTTTTCGTGTTTTTGCACAATATTAATGAGATCGAACAGACAATATAGCCAAGGAAAGTATAGGAGAAGATAATAGACCAAATCGTAATGTAAATATGAAGAAAAGTTGGTGAAAAGATAACTCGCCGTGGGCAGTATCCGGCCAGTTATCTTTTCACCCACTTTTCTTCATATTTACATTACAATTGGCTATAATATTTTCTCCTATACTTTGTTTGCCTTTATTGTCTGTTAGATCTCATTTTTATTGGGTAAAAACACGGAAAAACGAACCCTCAAGTATACACTTATTTCCTTAATTCATTAACGAGGGTCTCGTACTAGCAGACTTAGTGCCTTTAGGTTGTATACGAGGGACTATTGGTCAGCTGTCCATTCGTATGGAGTTCACGTGCTACGTTACGCCAAACAGGCCCAAAAGAGTGTGCCACACTCGCCGCGATGGCTACTGGTGGCGCTGACTGACACTCCCACGTTTAATTCACATATAAACCCTATAAAGTGGCTGGAGGGATAGCTGTCGTGGTAGTTCAGTGGTAGAGGATCGAACGCGTCATTCGAAGGTCGCAGGCTCGGATCCTGCCCACGGCGAGTTATCTTTTCACCCACTTTTCTTCATATTTACATTACGATTTGCTCTAAAATCTTCCCCTATACTTTTCTTGGCATTATTGTCGGTTAGATCTCATTATTATATGTATACATAAAAGCAGTGTAACTTTGACTAGAGGGCAAAATAATTTTACAATATCTGGGCGGTCCGGGCTGGCATCAGCAAGCGCTGACGTGACCAGCCGCGGCGGCGTTATTATTGGTCTTCCAGACATCATTGCGTACATGTGATCATAAAAAGGCCACGTGAGCTCTTCTACTTCGTTGCCAGCTTCAGTGGGCGGGTTCTTCAGGTCCTATTGACAGAAAGAAGGCCTAAATGAAAGATTTGGCATACCTGCTTTCACGAATATTGAAATAAACGCTGGTTGCACTAAACACAAATCTCGGCACTGTTCAAACCTGCTGAAGTAAAAATGCTAATTACCTTACAATTTTTCATCAAGTTGAGCCACTTCTTCCGGCACTGTTCGGGCGTGGCTTCATGCAGGTCCAGATCTTGAATTATTTTTCTGTAAGCCGAAAATAGCCAGGTATAATGATAAAATACATTTATTACTACATTCATATTTCAAAACGTGCTCCTCCATGCCATGACACGATAACAGCTACTTTGCTACTTCCAAAAATGAACGTTAATATTTGTTTGCAGAGTCAAGAAATCTGAACAGTTTCACCAAAGAAACCAAGAGCGCCGCTGCCATACTCTTCTTTCGAAAATGCCGCATGCAATGAGCGAGCATCGGTAGATGAGTAATCAATGGGAGTGAGTGAGCTATATTCGAACATACAACCCGCATGACAATCGTACGTTAAGAATTGCACATCTAACAGTAATTGTTGTCATAATATACACTTACGGTAGCTGGCGCTTAAGTTTGTGTTTCGCTGGTAAATGCATATTTACTCTATAATGCATTCCAGAAGCCGCTTTTTGATAATTTCAAAGTGGCAAGAAATTCTCAACAGGAAATGCCTTCAGTTTTCTTTCTTGATCACGTGTCTCTAATAATAGAAATGTTCATTATTCTATTTACTTATTTGCTTCAGCTATTGATTGTCCAAAATATGATTTGGCGGCAGCAGAGAAAGTAAGTGTGAGATGAACGCACCGAAAGTAGTCATCTTTTAAGGATTTTTCCGGCACTTTCTAAAACAATTATGTATCTACTCATACGTCCATACACCAAAGATATCGGACGTCCGTAAACATATTGAGGCCCGACAAAATCCTTGAAAGGCGGGTGTTGCTGGAGCCAACGTTTCGACAAACTAACTCGCCCTTATCATTTGCTGCCATGACTAAGACAAATGGACTTGTCTTCTTCAACTGGTCTCCAACAACGCCCCAATGGCAACTTACCAGCAGTCTTCCTTTGCTGCGTTCCTTTTTCCTGTGAAAAGGTGCCGTAACTCATGCTGTTTCATTTTGAGGAGTCTGGTTTAATACTCCGTAACTGTAAAACAAAAAAAAATATTCTTGTTCTAATACACGCACGCAACCAGTATTTTTTATCGTACTTAATCGAGCGAAAGGTGAGGGAGAGTGCTCAATTTGGCATGGGCACTGTTTCAGGTAACGAGGAGCAGTAGTAGTGTTAGAAGTAAACATTTATTTAGAAAAAAAACGTAGGTTGCTAGGGAGACCAGCCTCTATTGGGTCAGCCTCTCTGCAGTACTAGGTAGAGTTCCTAGTCAGGGACCCCATTGGTCGTGGTGGCTGTCCTGGAATGCTGGACCATGGCTCGTAGGGCCGCAAGGTCTTGGCGACCAAGCAGGGCTGCCTGACAGTCCTCTCTTGGTGGATTTGGGTTCGGAGGTAAAAAAGAATTGAGCTGACATGCACATACCATGTGGTAGGTGTCAGCCTCCTCCGCACAGTACTGGCAGAGGCCGGAAAAGGAAGAGTCAAAGTGTTTAAGCACTGCCGCGCACAGTAAAAATTTGGTAAATAGCCGGAGAAGAATTCTCTCGTCCACCTTCCCAGGTCTTTTGCAGGGCAGAGGAAAATGGCGGTGGGAGTTCTGGTAATGGGTAATCATCTCTCTATAAGTCAGGAGAGAAGCGTTTTCTTCTGGAACTCAGGGGTCATCGGTGGGCGAGGCATTGGTCCGGGGAATGAGTGCGCGGGTGGCAGCGTGCACCGCCTCATTGCCTGCGAGGCCGTGATGGCCAGGAGTCCATATTATTGAACGCGGAGAAGGATAACCTATTCGCGGGCAATATTTAAAAATTTTGGCATCTAGGGGTGTGATCCATCCCAGTAGAAAATTTCGGCAAGCTCCTTTGGAGTCTAATAATATAATTTGAGAACCGTCGTGTGATATAGCCACAGCTATGGCCACCCTCTTCGGCATGGGTTAGCATTGGTTGCGCGGAAGGACAGACCATGCACCTGCCTGTCTTGATAGACCACGGCGGCTGTATACCAATCTCCGCGGAAAGGGTCGGAGATATCCGTGTAAAATACCTATTGTTTAGAGCCGAATTGGCGCCGGAGAGCAAGAGCTTGCGCCTCTCTATGGCCAGCGTGTGACACACGTGACTTATTGGTGAGAGGAGTCAAACATGAATCGTGTATTTCCAATGTTCGGGCACTCGTACCCGCTTCTCTGTGTCGAATTATGCCAAATGTGTAGGCGATCTAAGAGTCGTCTGCTTGACGAGGTCTGCGCCAGACGCGTGTATTGATTTGTTAGGTGAGCCTCCCGGAGCTCCCGATTCCCAACGCAAGAAGTTTTGCATTGGAAGTAGTGCTCGGGGGATCTAGGACTCTCTTGAGAATTTCGCGAAGGGTGACCGTCAAGGAATCTTCATCGTGCTTCCGTAAGTGCAGTTATGGAGTCGCATACAAGATTCGACTAGTGACACAAGCATGTGCAAGTTGAAGTGCATCTTGCTTTTGAGACCTGCCTTTTTGTAATTTTGTCACGCCCGGAAGCCGTACTTCGCCTCATTTTGGCTAAAGTGGAGCAAAGGTCCAGTGCCTAGTTCTCTCTGTCTGCATAGCAATACGCGGAGCGTCGCGTGTCCTGCTGAGTGCAAAGGTATTGGTCCCGTAGTGATAGGGCTAGTTGTGATGTGGAGCCGTGGAAATTGTGAAAGGCTCGGTGCAGTTGTTTTTGCGCTTCACCGCGCGTTTGAGTGGGGTCAATCAGACTGCGGAAGAGTTTCTATGTATTGCGACTGGAAATTTGCCTGCTGACAGTGTTACAGCGATCTACCCAATTTGAGTCGGCGAGATGGGCAGCGTACTCGGCCGCCTTCTGGGTGAGATTCAGTATCCGCATGCGGAGTTTGCGGTTGTGTTTTTGTAGGCGCCATCTTTTTGTGAGGCTACGACAGGCCTCCAAAAGATGGCGGAGATGGTTATCTACATCCAGATGACTATCCGTGAGTTGTATTTTGGTCTTGTGTTTTCTTAGTGTTTCGAGCACAGAGTGAGCCCACTGGGAATAACCGATCTCCAGTATGGGAGAGTCAGGTAAGGACTGCCGGAAGGCTTCCTAGTTTGGTAGGTTAGTCTATGTGATGGAGCGTTGTAGGGGTCGTGTAAAAAATTTGGGGTTGAGAATGCAGTGGTCACTACCGAGGGTTTCCTCGGTATTGAACCAGTCTGTGTGTCTGATGTTTTTTGTGAATGTTAGCTTGGGGCAGGTGTCCTGGCTTACAGAGTTACCTACACGAGTTGGTTGCGTGGGGTCTGTTTTAAGAGTGATGCCCAGCGTGGAAGTTAGCTCCGAAAGTTTTCTTTAATGCGCCTCTTCCTTGCGATAGCCCCAACGCCTGCTAGGGGCGTTGAAGTCACCTGTTATTAAAAGGGGGTCATGCCCGGCGAGCTTTAGTGCCCTGCTGAAGATGTCAGCGAATGATATGTTTTTGAGTTAAGGCTTGCAATAAATAATGAGGATGTGCACTGGGGGGTCGGTTCTGCGCAGGGAAAGAACCGTGACTATAGTGCACGAGTATGGTATTGAAATTTCGAGGTCGACTCCTTGCGTAGGTAAGGTTTTATGTACAAGAAGGCAGGTGAATGGGTCTCGTTGGAAAGTGTTATAACCTGAGAGGTGCACGGCATTGCCGGGCTCTTGAAGGGCAATGACGGCGCACAGAGGATCAATTGATTCAAGATCGAGGTGGAAGGAAGACAAACGGGCCCATTTCCGCCTTGAAGCCTCTACAGTTCCATTGATTTAAAGAGAATAACGGGGGTTTTTGGTGTGGCGATGCGGAGCAGTTAAGATGAGTTGCCATATTGAGAATGTGTTGTGCCTGTGAGGGACTCTACCCTTATTTCGGCGCCCTGTGCAAGTGGGAGTTCTGAGTTCTCAGAGGTTTCAGCGAGGCTGATGGCGTGTGAAAACCTAAAGGGGCGATTAACGCCCTTCAGACAGTTAGCCCTTCCGTTTCGCGGGTTTACGCCATGGAGCCAAGTTTTAATGTTACTCGTCACCTGTTGGGTAACAGTGCTGGAAAGAGTTTCCCAGGCTTTTGCTTATGGCGGTGAGTTGTGTCATTAAAGCGGTCCTAGTACTATTAACAGCCTGAAATCGCTCTTCAGTGTTAGAAGGCTCCGAGACGGAAGGAATGGTGCGCATGGGCATCGGTTCTGGAGCGGGAACGGCGTTATTGGTGGGGAGTGACGAGAAGGGGGGGGGGGGGGCTGGTGGACTACCTGTCTCCAAGGCAGCAATTTCGGCTTGAAACTGCGCGTTCTGTGCCCGCAGCGCAGCAAGCTCTTGTTTGAGCACGAGGAATTCGGGAAAGGAGGCGCAGAAGGAAGAGAAAGAGGAGAAGCAGGACGCAGCCCTCGGCCCGTTGCCTACCTCAAAAGCAGTTTTCTTCTTCGGCTGCTTACGGGCACCATTATCAGTCAGAGGTGGAACGTCTCTAGATTGCAGCATGGGGGCAACCTGGTCAGGTGTCTTGGATGACGTTTGCCTTGACGGTGTCTTAAATGAAACGTGGCACGCGGTGGCCCTCTAAAGTTATAAGGGCCACCGAAGTCTTGCCAAGCTTTCTTATGAAAGCGATGCTTCCACCACGCCAATGGATCTTTGATTTCAAGGAGGCGGAGGTCTCCTGCTCGTGCGGTGTAATGACGTCACGGCACACTTCCCCACTGATTTTGCTGTGGCCGATCATTGGTAGGGGACCTTGGGATGTTTCGAGTGAGAATTCTCGAGAGAGAAGATTCGCAGAGTTGATGTCTTCGGTTCAGACAACAATGATATTTTGCTCCCACATGGGCCACACACTGATAGAGTTACTCGAGGTAGCGTTAACGTATGAGTGGAACTTGGCGCTTAGTTCACCTGGTTAAAAAGTAGCTTTGAGACCCACCATGACACGAGGCTTCAGCATGATGGTGAAGTCTTCTGCAGCAATGTGGGGCATAGTAATAGGCCGCCAGGATACACGGGATGTCTTCTTCTCGGGTGAAATGTTCGCGGACGCGGCCGTCATGGTAGCCGAGCCCTTGGTAGCTTTAGATTGCCGGCGACGCTTGCGGAGGGCCACCACGGTGAGCAGTCCTTCATTCACAATATCCGTCGATGCAACGGAGTTTTCGGGCACTGGGGTAGAACTTTCTTTCCACGTCGTGGGATCATATCCACGGAGAGTGGAGGCCGCCATCTGTGGCTGTGACCGCGGAGATGTTCCGACGCAGTCAGCGTTCAGTGCAACGCTCCGTCAGGCGAGCGTACCTCCCACAAGGTCAGGTCGAGAATTGCACATAAAATGCCCCAAAATTAGCTCACCTGGATGAGAGAGGTGTCTTCTGGTGTATAACGATGTTACGAATAAGATAAGATCAATCTCGATGAAGTGTGAAGCAGGGTTCCACCGGTCCTCACGAATAGAGCGGGAACCGATGCGACGAGCGCCCGCTATCGTCCCGCGCTCGTAGCGTTCCTCCAAAGAGGAGCAGGTAGCCACGCACAGCGGAGCGTCACGACTGGCGCCGCTCGATTACTACCGCAGTAGAGTTGCTGTATATCCTCTTATGCTACCTAAAGGTAGCATGTACTCTTACTCTATACCGCAATATTGCGTCAAGGCACCGGACCAGAAAACACAGCGTAGTTCGCTGTGCGTCGTCTGCTACAATTTCACCCACTTCACGGCAAGCGGCAAAATTTGCGGTTTTACCAGCGCATACGGCGAAGCGGGATCAACCCTAGCAGACGACGCGCCAACGGCAGTTTGCGCTTGTGCGCGCGGCGCCCACTTAGTGGTCCAAAAAGCAGGGTCACGCACACCGTGTTACCTGTCACAGTGGCCGCAAATAAATTGGGAGGAATTATTACGCGTCCCACGACCCCTTTACCGCCCCCCCAAGAACACACGCACATTGTATATACACGTTTACAATAGCTCGCGAACTTATTTTTTTCATTTCTTGCGTTTCTCAGTGCTTTATGAACACAACAGAACCAACAGGACGCCAGTAAGATACATCCAAAACGCAGAACAGTGACGGAAAGAAATGTCCTCTTGCGCCGTCAATTGAGCATGCATGTACTGCTTCAAAAGTAATAGGGAGCTTTAGCATAGCGCACAGCAAGTCCTCGCGGTGCGGTCGCTGCCACTGCTTATGCGTCGTGACGCGAGTTGGCGCTCGCGTTCGCGGACCACACGCAGAAAATCCGAAAGTGCGTGCGGCGATCGTGGCCCGCATGTGGCCCGCAAGCGCTGGCTTCGAGGCTACGGTGTCGGTGCGATTGTGCGTTGCGGTGAAGCAGGGCGAACGCTATTCTAAAGCTCATATGGCACCCGCTACGCTCGCAGCACTTGGAAACGGTTTTCTAAAACTCCCTAATAACACGTTGAAAGCCCGGTAGAAGGAGTAACAGAATACGGCGTACTACGAAGCCGTTAATTGCAACTATGCAATTTTATTTAGACTCCTGACCCTATAAGCACCTCTCAAACATAATGCCTGCATCTACACGAGCCATGAGAAGGTTGCAAAATTATTTCGATTTTTATTACCGGGCTTTCAAAGTATTATTACATTTGAAGCAGTTTCCCACAATAGACAGACAGCTTTTCGTTGCTTCGCGTACAATGCTGAAAGCGTTCACAACTTTCTCGCTACATTTCAAGAGCAGCCAGCGTAATTTATGGAAAGTCTACACATTAGGCATCCTCAAAAAGGCAATAAAATACTTACACTTGAACGCAGCAACTTCGATAAAAACGAGGATCTTTGACTACGAAGCAGACGAACTTCCCGTGTCCCCCACCACCTTGTTTAAACAGCAAACTAGCCTGCATCGTATTTGTCTACGATGCGGTCTTCTCCGAGCTGTGTACTTTACCGGCTACGTGAACAATTGGAAAGGAACTTAAGATGGCCGCCGTCCATTTAGCTGTCTATTGAGCCGTTTACGGCGAGTATTGGAACACACTACACAGAGTTTCCTAAAATAACTAGAGGGGTCTCTTGCGCTGCGATTGTTCAGCGACCGTAGGAATGATCGTAGTACACACATTTGCCTAGTCTTCGTACTTGCGTGGGCGAATCGTACTTGCGGCTTCGTTTACTGCTGTGTTTCGGTTTTGTTTTGAAAGAAATATTCAACCCTTTCAAACTTCGTCACCCGATTTGGAAAGGTAAGTCTAAATGACTAAGGTGGTGAAGCGCAACCGCTGAACATTGGTTATTTTTGTTTCGTCAGTACAAGCTGCCACTCTAGCGTCGCCAGCGCGAAGTCGGCGACGGAAATGGCAGCAGGTTAGTTCGTTTCGTACGCAAGCAGAGACAGCGAAGAGATCAAAGACGTGAGAAAACAAAACAAACTTTACTATAGTGATATTGCAGCACACGGGATCTAATACAACACTTCAATACAACTAACAAAATACATCGACACTTGATACAACTAAAGAAATATATAAAAGAAACAATAAATCAGCTTACGAGAGAGAACTATTACAAACTACACAAACTAACAACAATAGAACAACGGAGGAGAAAGTTCGAAGATATAAACAGGTGAAGGCATACGTGTGATGACCGGCAGCGTTGTGTCCTCGACGATCGGATGCGAGAAGTCGAAGGGAGTTCTTGCGCGACTGCAATGTCGGTGGTGTTGCTACGCTGGTGGCTCCGGGAGGCTAGTGCTAGCAGGTGACCTCGAGCAGTTTGAGCTAACTCGAGGCGAAGTCCCGATGTCTACGTTGCAGACGTTAATATCGCGTCACAACTAGACGAACGGCTAAGTTTAGGTGGCCAGCCGATACAGAGCCACACTAAAAACTTCTAGAAGAGATACTTGTTGATCTGTTTCTACATCATGTTGGTTGATTGATTGATATGTGGGGTTTAACGTCCCAAAACCACTATAAAATTATGAGAGACGCCGTAGTGGAGGGCTCCGGAAATTTAGACCACCTGGGGTTCTTTAACGTGCACCCAAATCTGAGCACACGGGCCTACAACATACATCATGTTGGTCAGCGACTAGTCTGCCTAGCAGGGCAAAATCCTGCGCTTAAATCCCCCTCGTGTCTCCTCGCTCTTTTCCTCTACATGGATACAATCATGCGCGTTTAATTGATGGAAACTCCGCCCCAAAAATATATTGACCTAACCCCTTTTTAATTGGGAGAGGGCCCTCAACTAGCGATAGTGACAACCTGTTGGGTTGTTGTCATACGGCTTGGCCACCAGATGGTTTCCCACGCTTTTACCCGTGGGAAACGGTCATATTGTTTGGCTCTCAGCCGATGCGTCCCGTAAGTTAATCCTTTCGGGGTACATCGCGGCCTTCCACGACCTTGCAGACGCCGCCGCAGTTACAAAAGGATCAATCGTTGACGGTGACGTTCCAAGAAGAGCACCCCATTCTGCACTTCTCGGCCCCCTTTCATGCGCTCGCCGTTCCCACGGTCAGTGGGGAAGTACGGCGCCCGTTAATTGCCGTCACGCGGGGCTGCCAAAAATGGCCGTCCGTGACAGTGAGAAAACTGCTCCAAGCCACACGCACACGCGGAGCCAAAAGCAGGCCAGAAGTACAAACACTAGACAAATGTGTGTACTACCACCATTCCCATGCTAGCTTTAAGTGCCGTGCGTTGCAGCTCCCATAGACGCTAGCGCCAAAGTTCTCTATAGTGTATATTAGGAAATTTTATGGTTGCAGCAAGTTCACATCAATTCACATTTCTGGCCGGTAAATGCAAGCGACGAGAAAGTGAAGCCTGGACGTTTGATGTCAGTTCTTCAACTCGGTTAGCACTGCTCCCTCGTTTGCTTCGGTGTCGTGAACGACGTACACTGCGCCGGACAGCCCTTGCAGCTTCTCTGTGCGCGGAGTGGTCACTAACCATCTTTTTCATGGTAGTTATTTGGTTCTTCATTTTAGGACAGTCCTTTGAGGTTGCGTCGTGGGCGCCCGTGCAGTTAGGACAATTTGTGGCAGCGTTGCAGTTGCCTTCGTCATGAGGTCCACCACATCATTTGCAAGTTACCACACTCTTACAAGCTGCACTGATATGCCCGAATTTCAAACATTTATGACACTGTAGAGGCCTCGGTACATAAGGGCGTACCGGATAACGCACATATCCAACCTTGACGTTAGTAGGCAACGACTCACGTCAAGGTAATAATTCATTTGGTTTTGATCCAAAAATGACCACGTGCCCTCAGGAGCACTGTTAAATTACTAACACCCGAAGATTTATATATATATATATATATATATATATATATATATATATATATATATATATATATCACCGCAGGGGCGCCTGCGCAAGTAGGCCTTTGGTGTGTAGCGACACCACGAACCCGAGCTAACGGGGGAGTTTCGACTCCCTCCCACGCCTAGCCATGCGTGGCTTTGCCGTGTCCGAGGAAAAGGGGATCCTGGGGGTTGAGCCGATGCTGGGTGATTGGACCGTTAAGGCCCCCCGGCAGAGGCAACACACCCCTTTGGCCCCGGCTTCACGTAGACGGCACCCCTGAGCTGACCCACCCAGGGGAATCGGCAGTCGCCTTTTCCTATCTCTCTCTCCCTACATCTTCGTCTTTATCTCTTACTATTTATCTGTCCTGTCTTCTACTCTCTTCCGTTTACTTCCAAACTTCCTGGCGGCTAGGGTTAACCCTGTGCAAATAGCCTACCTTGGTCTAGGTGCATTGGGTTATAGTGGCGTTGTACGGCTGGCGTCTGCCGGTTTCAGCATTTGTAACCTTGTAGCGTCCTCTCGTTGGGCTCCGTGGTGGGTGGCCGCCAACGCTGCTGAACAACAATAAGGAAGACATGCATGGAGCATTCCCACTACTGTCTGATCGTACCGGTTTAAAGCCGGTACGCACCGATGATCTCACCAGAGAAGGATTGGCCACCCTGGTGCAGTATCTGGCCACCCCCTCCCGTAGGCATTCGTCAATTAACTCACGGCCCTCAGTCCCCACCAGCTGCGGAGCAACTGACCACGGCGGCGGTCAGATCTGCAAAGCAGCAGATGGTGCTAGGAATCTCTGGATACGGACAGACCACCATTGGAACTTGAACTTAGCAACGTTTAACGTTAGAACGTTATCTAGTGAGGGAAGTCTAGCTGTATTATTCGAGGAGCTAGAAGGCATTAAATGGGATATAATAGGGCTGAGTGAGGTTAGGAGGACAGATGAGGCTTATACTGTGCTACAGAATGGGCACGTCATTTGCTATCGGGGCTTGGCAGACAGAAGAGAACTGGGAGTAGGGTTCCTAATTCACAGAAACATAGCTGGCAACATAGAGGATTACTATAGCATTAATGAAAGGGTGGTAGGCATTGTAATTAAACTGAATAAAAGATACAAAATGAAGGTAGTACAGGCTTACGCGCCTACATCCAGCCATGATGACGCTTCAGTTGAAAGCTTCTATGAAGACGTGGAATCGGCAATGAGTAAGGTGAAAACACAGTATACTATAGTAATGGGCGACTTTAATGCAAAGGTAGGGAAGAAGCAGGCTGGAGACCAGGCAGTAGGAGATTATGGCATCTGCACTAGAAACGCCAGAGGAGAGCTACTAGTAGAATTCGCAGAACGCAATAATCTGCGTATTTTGAATACCTTCTACCGAAAACGAGAAAACCGCAAGTGGACATGGAGGAGCCCTAATGGCGTAAATAAGAACGAAATAGACTTTATAATGACTGCACACCCAGGAGTCGTGCAGGATGTGGAAGTGGTTGGCAAGGTAAGATGCAGTGACCATAGAATGGTACGGGCTCGAATCCGCCTAGACTTGAAGAAGGAACGACAGAAACTGATACGCAAGATGCAAATCAATGAGCTAGCACTGAGAGGGAAAGTACAGGAATTCAGAGTGTCACTGCAGAACAGGTACTCTGCTCTTAGCGAGGAAACCAACCTTAGCGTAGATACAATGAATGATAATCTGACGAGTATCATCACGGAGTGTGCAGTGGAAGTTAGAGGCAGGATAGCTAGACAGGACACCGGCAAGCTTTCCCAGGAAACGAAGAACCTAATTAAGAAGCAACAAATCATGAAAGTGTCAAGTACAACAGACAAAATAGAACTGGCAGAGCTTTCGAAGCTGATTAATAGACGTAAAGTATGCGATGTAAGAAGGTATAACATGGAGAGAATTGAGCACGCTCTGAAAAACGGAGGAAGCGTCAAAGCAGTGAAGAGGAAACTTGGGATAGGCAAAAGGCGGATGTATGCACTAAGGGACATAGAAGGCAAATTAACTACCAATATGGATAGAATAGTTAAAATAGCGGAGGAGTTTTACAGAGATCTGTACAGTAGCCGAGACAACCACGACCTTAATACTATAAGAACTAGCAGTATCCCAGACGACACCCCACCGGTAATGATAGAAGAAGTCAGAAAAGCTTTGGAGAGCATGCACAGAGGCAAAGCTACTGGTGAGGATCAAGTAACATCAGATCTGCTGAAAGATGGAGGACAGATTGTGTTAGAAAAACTAGCCACTCTATTTACGAGGTGTCTCCTGACGGGAAAAGTACCAGAGTCTTGGAAGAACGCTAACATCATCTTAATACATAAGAAAGGAGATGACAAGGACTTGAAGAATTACAGGCCGATCAGCTTGCTGTCTGTAGTATACAAGCTATTTACAAAGGTAATTGCTAGCAGAGTAAAGAAAACATTAGAATTCAATCAACCAAAAGAACAAGCAGGAGTAAAAACAGGTTACTCAACAATTGACCACATTAATACTATCAATCAGGTAATAGAGAAATGCTCAGAGTATAACCAACCACTATACATAGCCTTCATAGATTACGAGAAGGCGTTTGATTCAGTAGAAATATCAGCCGTCATGCAGACACTGCGGAATCAGGGCGTAGATGAAATATATATAAACATTCTGGAAGAAATACACAGGGGATCAACTGCTACCATAGTGTTTCATAAAAAAAGCAACAGAATACCAATAAAGAAGGGTGTAAGGCAGGAGGACACAATCTCCCCAATGCTATTCACTGCGTGCTTACAGGACGTTTTCAGAAGCCTAGAATGGGAACAGTTAGGGATAAGAGTTAATGGAAAGTACCTCAGTAACCTGCGCTTCGCCGATGACATTGCATTGCTGAGTAACTCAGGGGACGAATTGCAACTCATGATTACGGAGTTAGAGAAGGAGAGCAGACGGGTGGGTCTTAAAATTAATCTGCAGAAAACAAAAGTAATGTACAACAACCTCGGAAAGGAGCAGCGCTTTGCGATAGGTAATAGTGCACTTGAAGTTGTAAAAGACTATGTCTACTTAGGGCAGGTAATAACCGCAGAGCCTAACCACGAGATTGAAGTAACTAGAAGAATAAGAATGGGGTGGAGCACATTCGGCAGGCACTCTCAAGTTATGACAAGTAGATTGCCACTGTCCCTCAAGAGGAAGGTATATAACAGCTGTATCTTGCCGGTACTTAGCTACGGAGCAGAAACCTGGAGACTCACAAAGAGGGTTCAACTTAAATTGAGGACGACGCAGCGAGCAATGGAAAGAAAAATGGTACGTGTAACCTTAAGAGACAAGAAGAGAGCAGAGTGGATTAGGGGACAAACGGGAGTTAAGGTTATCATAGTTGAAATCAAGAAGAGGAAATGGGCATGGGCCGGGCATGTAGCACGTAGACAGGATAACCGCTGGTCATTAAGGGTTACCAACTGGATTCCCAGAGAAGGGAAGCGGGGTAGGGGGAGACAGAAGGTTAGGTGGGCAGATGAGATTAAGAAGTTTGCGGGTATAAATTGGCAACAGCAAGCACAGGACCGGGTTAACTGGCGGAACATGGGAGAGGCCTTTGTCCTGCAGTAGACGTAGACAGGCTGATGATGATGAGATGATGATGATGATATATATATATATATATATATATCGAATTGACGGTCTTTGATATGCACATGACATAGTACCTATAGCCAGGGAAGGGTGTGGCAGAGTTTTTCACAAAGTAATGCGCCGGCCTATTACAACACACTTTTTTTCCCCTTATGCGCCAGCACCGAAGAGAGCCATAAACAGAGGAGCAGCAGGAGACGAAAAAGTCATTCGGTGACCATCATGGTCAAGCGTCAGCGCGAACTGAGGCAAGCACAAGAGAGGGCAATGGCGTGCTGTAATGCGCAAATGCAAATGGTGACAGCAAGAGAAGGTTCTCAAAGAAGGTTAAGTGGTGCACACAATTTTACAAGAGGTTCCTGCAAGTTCGGTTTTTCGCTAATAGGTATTCCTTGCTTCCATTGTCTAATATTCCTACAGCTTGCTCAACAGGGGTATTCTTCATTCTATTATGAGAACTCTAAAAGTACTTCTTAGCAGTTCATAAGTGTCAACTGCTGTAAGATAGCTTCGCAGCTACAGTCTTGGTTCCTGCAATTTCGTGAGTAATGTGTGTTTGTGACAAGGGCGTCTTCGCCGAAAGCGTGCCACATTTATGCTGTGCAATGCACACTTCACTGCAGCGCATATTATTTGGAACAAGACAAAAGTAAGACATATACAAGCGCAATGTCTTGAAATTTTACTAGAACCTAAGTGGAAGAATCACTAGAACACTCAACACTGCCTCCCTCTCTTTACTGAGTTCCAGATAAGAACAATGAACACAAAGAAAACAAGACGAACGTTCCACATAAGATTCATTTATATGTCTCATTCCACTTAATACAGTTTGGATTCAGATAAATTTATGTGGATCACGTTTTTAACTGAAACATATATGGAACCAGAATAAAATTGTACCATGTCAGCAACTCTGATAAATAAGTCTTGAGACTTATAAATTAAGTCTTGAGGAACCTCGTCGAATAAAAAAAAATTGTAGTCGCACTCTGTGGTCGAATACAAGAAACACGTGAAACTGCACACCCCTCTGCTCATATTACGATGCATACTTTGCCCTTCTTCGCATGTTCTCCGCATAAAATCTGTCACTGGTTGTATAAGCCTCCTATCCAGTTCCACACTTTTTTACCTTTAAGTTTGTTTCGCACCCTATAATCATACGTAAAAAAACAAGAAAACTCGACGATGTAACGTGGAATTCTTTTTTCCAAACCCACCTTCAACTAAAGCGAGCCGTGGGAGAAAATGAAACTGAAGTGGATGCAAAGGACAGAGTGGGCCAGTGAGTACGTGTTCTGTTCTATATTATCGACGTACGAAGAAATACGTTTTTACTTACAGTGGCCGGAAAATAAAGCACCAACGCTTGCAATGGAAGAAATTATAGATTCCAGTACTCACCGATCGCCATAATACCAAATTAGGTAGACTTGAAGCTAGCGAAACGGCTGCGAGCATATCATCAGTATAGCATGTAATTATCTTGTTACATGACACGCATCTCATAATTATCATTTTTGCACCAGTCACATGCATTCGTCATACATTCACGTCCCGTAATACCAAACTTGGTATATCTGAAGCTAGCGAAACGGCCGTGAGCACATCATGAGCGCGGCATGTACTATTGTTGTTACATGACACGCATGTCATGATTTTCATGTTAGAGAGAGTCGCATGGGTTCGCCATGCAGTCATGTCGTACCATACCAGTTTTGCAACTTGTCATGTGGACGAAATCACCGTAAGAGCAGCAAGACTATAAAATGAAAATCGCGACATTCATGACACATATGTCGTGATTTTAATGTTCTGACCAATTATGTTCGTCATACATATATTCATGTTATGACATATCACGTTTCATAATGATACCGTTATAGAAAAGGCCAGGAGAGCTTAAACGCGTAAGCGGCAAGATAGATAAATAGATATACGCGCTCAAAGTCGCCGAAGTTCGCTGAAATGCTTCGCATTAAAAAAAAAACCTTGAAGGCTGCACAATACATTCTCTCTAAACTCGATGCTTCACTCATTATACATGTATAATAGCGAATAAATATTGCTGGAGCAGGCAAGAATGAACAGTGAGCATGTATATTGCAGACTGGTGCACTTTATGGTCAGGCGTGCCACATTTGATGTAGCAAACGCCACGTGTTTGAAGGAGTACTAGGTTTATATCGATACGTTAAGCTCCAAACCCTTAGTGCATAAGCGTATGACTTCTGTTAAAGGAAGTAGCTAAATAATGCAAGGTACCTCGTGTATAGCGCTAACAATGGATAACACCTTTTGACGTAGAGTCTTGTAACTTTTTTTCGCTATGTCACAAAATTTTAGTTATGCAACGCTTTGAAACGCCGCTTGTCCAACCTTGCGTCGTTTGAGAATCAATGCGTGGGCTCGCTTTGTATCTTCTGCGGCAGTCCACAAAGGAAGATTGCCGAAGCCATTACCGCATTACGCAAAGGCGTTACACAAAGATGCCTCACATAAAAACCTTCTGTGGGGGATCTATATCATCTTTGATTCATCGATGTAAAAATAAAAATAAAGTTAACTGAGCGCCACCTGAAGTTCTTTTGAACAGCATGTCCCCTTATCGTCGTGGCAGGACGCAATTTTTCTCAGGCAGCTATTGTCAGCGCAATGACTCGGATACCAGCTTGAAGGAAGATGATGTTTCTGTTCTATGAGAAACAATATGAAGGATATCAAATTTTATTTGAAAGCCATAAAACGATATGACAAGATTCCAATCAAAGGGGGAAATTCTAGATCAGGAAAGAAGGTGGACGAGAAAGTGAATAACTGATTCCGTAGCGCAACATTTGACACAAGAGGTTTCAAGGCTTCTGACAATGTTCACTTTGACGATATATATATATATATATATATATATATATATATATATATATATATATATATATATATATATATATATATATATATATATATATATATATATATATATGATCATAGGGAGACGTGGCCTGGCTCATACGCCATGTTTTTTCCGTTCTGCACTTCTTCCTTCTCTGCCTCTACTACTAACTCCTAACCATCGCTACCTTCCTTACGTTACAGAATTCACCCTCCCCCTGAAAGAAGTCGCGTCAAGACGAACATAAATGAAACAAAACATGCACGGCTTAGAACTGAACACTGTCAAAAAAGAGAAGATCATTCCAAGTCCGAGGAAGTTTCCGTTAACACACTATAGCTTCACAAGGAAGAGAGGACAGCAATCCGGGGTATAAATACAGCTCTGGAGGGCGAGGCTGGCTGTTGCGCTCTGGACAACATAAGCATGCTTTGAGCGTGGAATCAGATGGAAACACAGCCGGCATTCTTGCGATGAATGAACGTGGTGTGATGGCCTTGAAGCATTGGCTGGATGATTTGTGCAGGTGGTCGTGCTATTTGTCTTGATTGGCACCCATGCGTCGCCACCCGTTTGCGTGATTGTTGAACGAGGCTGGTGTGGTGATTTCTGTGTCCTTGCGGAATACAGGGTATGGTTTGGCGCCTTTCTCGACGTTGTATGTCGTGTTGCCTGAGTCTTGATCTCGACTGAAGAAAGCTTACTCGACGTCCCTTGGGAAAATATCCTGGATTCGATGCTTCCTTTGTTTCAAGAGAGAAATCTTGAATATGTCGTCGGTTTGGTTGACACGTTTGTAAACGGCTTTCCATAAACCGCGTGTGTTCTTCCGAAGATGATTCCATTCGTCGTCGTCCTTGTTCGTATAGCCTTTGGAATCTCTGTTGTTCTTAGACTTGCGGGCATTGATGATGTTGCTGCGAAAAGACCTGAGGTGGCAGCCCTGTTTCACCATGACACTGACTTTCTGGGTAATTGAATGTGGTGACGAGTGGGCAGGTAGTAGTCTCTAGGCTGTTGTGCTGCATTTCGGGTAATGAAGGTAATGCTTCAGAGTTGATAGATACATCATCAGGGGCTTCTTCTTCGCTGTTCGCTGCGAGTGGTTCTTGCGCCTGAATCTGGATGGTAGGTTCAGGGCTTGGCTGAGTATTCTCCGAGCTCCGCAGCTCTATCCCGACCATTGTGAGCATGCTAGATGTGAGGTGGGCGTTGTGAGCGACGAAAGAGCCAAGTGACGGAAATCCAGGAGGTAACCCAATTGTGCTAGATGGAAAATAAGCTGATCCAATGTGTGAAGACTTAATTTCACTCTTTGAGTCGTCATGGCGTTGTTCGGCATTTTCTCCATGCGTCAGCTGGTCTACCATGAACAAGGCGTCCTTATGACACGAATAGTGACCGTTATGAGCCTTTGAGAGCTGCGTCGTAGTAAACCAGGTGGTGGACCATGTATGCGAGACGAAGCATGAAAGGCATTAGTAGGGTGAGCGACGTCTCGTGTCGTATGTTGTGCCACGACTTTGGAAATGCCGACTTTCGTGCACAAGGGAGCTGCGCTTGACGGTTGGGTTTTTCCCAATATCCGCATGGCCTTCTGTAAGTAAACGCATGTGCCACTTCGTCTTGAGGCACTTGTCGATACGCGCTGGACTTTCGAATGCTTGAGGACTGCTTAGGAAATTGACGATAGTGTGCGGTTGTCTCTAGATGGTTGGCAATGGGTAGGTCTTGGTCATAGTCATTAAAACGGGTAAACATCTCCTCTTTGATTTTTTGCCACGACTCGTCGTTCTCGAATGTGTGAATTGCGTAAAGTTCGAACAGGTTGAACCAGTCCTGTACGGGTCCGTCGTCCGCTGATCCGGTGTACTTGGGGATGTCGAGGTCAGCCGATGGTTCTGTCATGGTGCTGGTCGTTGTCCTCCTAGGCGATGATTTGGTAGTCAATGTACGGTCAGGGCGTCTTCTGGGGAACTGCGTCAATGATGAGTGACTGATGAAGGGGCAGGCAGGTCTCCATCCTGTCGACTTGTGTGACGCTATGATCATAGGGAGACGTGGCCTGGCTCATACGCCATGTTTTTTCTACTGTCACTTCTTCATCTACTTCTAGAAACCATCGCTATACCTTCATGCGTCACACGATTCCCCCTCCCCCCGAAAGAATGCGCGAGCTACAAACTATGAAGCATGAACAAATGGTGTCTCATCATAGGAAAAAAAATATCATAAAATAGAGTAGTTCCATGTAACACAGCAGTTCCATGCAGTTGCACAAAAACATTCACAGGGAAGGCAGTCCAGTGACATCTAGGAGACCTCAGGTGGGCGAGGTTGGCTGTTGCGTTCTGGAGAGCATAACCATGCATTCGACATGGAAAATGATAATGACACAGCCTGGATAGTAGCGAAAAATGAACGAGGTTGGGTGTACTTGTAGCGTTGGAATGTTGGATGTCTAATGCGTCGGATTTCAAGTCGTGGCTGCGAGAGACACATTGTATTCAGAATGCGTGCTTCTTGAGATATGGCGACGTCTAGATGCCTGTGTGCTGGCGGCGTGCAAGAAGTGCTTCCGCGTCTTTCTGGGCGTTTTCCATGGTGTTGTCTGTGTAACCGCAGACGCAGAGAGCGTCTGTGGCGATGTTCTTTCATCCGGAAACGTCCTATTTCTTGAAATGACCCTTGGATCAAAGTCCTTAATTTTTTAAGTTGTTCAAGTCGTGAGTGTACTTCCGTTGAAGTTTTCGTTCGTCGTCGTATTTTCTTGGTTTGGTGATGGCTCTGAGAAAATTGTGGTTGGTCATCGTCGTTGAATAAGGAGACGCTGTCGGTAGTGCCAGCATTATTTACGAATGGGATGCAAGCATGATTTCTGTCAAGAAAAGCAATAGATACATTTTCGTTTTTATCGGCGAGACTTGGATTGAATGGTGACTCCGTAATGTTTCCACTTTCGGTTGGTCTGGTTCCTGAGAATGACATCGCCGCAAACATCGCATGACGTGGTTCCGATTCCGTAGGTTCGTTTCTTTGCGGGAGAATTGAGCCAAGCGTTGCTGAAGTACAATCGCTTTCAGAATGGCAGTGGCTTGACAAGTTATTTGGCCGATATTTCAGGTGGTGAGTTGCGTATGTGGCGACATCTTGAGGGGTGTGATGAGAGTGACGAGCACCAGACGAGCTACTTGGCACAGAGCCAAATGATGGCTTACGTAAGCAAGATGAAGAGTCAAGTACATTGTGTGCTTGAATATTGTCTTGATTTGTGTATTGTCTTGATTTGTGTGTGGAAGAGGTTAGCGTTGGTGACATTTGTGAAGATGGGAAACCAGGTGGAAGGTTCGGCCTTGTAGAAAAACGGCTCGGATGTCTTTCTTTGAGCAAAGACTGACTTCGCCTGACGGGCATTGTAAACTTCTGCTCTGTGCTCGAACGCGTGAAGGCTGCGTATGAATCTGATTACTGAATTTGAATGCATCAATATGGCTGGTGGTAATTGACTCTTCATTATAGTCTTGAAACCAGATGATCATTTCTTCTTTTATCTTTTGCCAAGACTCGTCGTTGTCGAATATGTGGGTGAGGTAAAACTTAAATGCCTCACCGGTGAAGTAGTCGCTGAAGTTCGTGACCATCTCCTGTTCCGACCAAGATGCAGCGGTAGCGTGGAACTCGAACAGGTCGAACCAGTCCTGTACAGGTCCATCGTCCGCTGCTCCGGTGTACTTGGGGATGGGAAGGTCGGTCGATGATTCTGTCATGGTGCTGGTCGCTGTGTGCGGCTAGGAGATGATTCCGTAGTCGATGTATGGGCAGGGCGTTTTGTGTAGAACTGCGTCGATGATGAGACACTGATTAAGTGGCTGGGAGGTCTTCATCCTGCCGACTCGTGTGACGCTATGATCATAGGGAGACGTGGCCTGGCTCATACGCCATGTTTTTTTCGTTCTGCACTTCTTCCTTCTCTGCCTCTACTACTAACTCCTAACCATCGCTACCTTCTTACGTTACACACACACACACACACATATATATATATATATATATATATATATATATATATATATATATATATATATATATATATATATATTCTCTAGCTAACGGGGGAGTTTCGACTCCCTCCAACGCCTAGCCGTGCGTGGCTTTGCCGTGTCCGAGGAAAAGGAGATCCTGGGGGTTGAGTCGACGCTGGGTGATTGGACCGTTAAGGCCCCCGGCCGAGGCAACACACCCCTTTGGCCCCGGCTTCACGTAGACGGCACCCCTGAGCTGACCCACCCAGGGGAATCGGCAGTCGCCTTTTCCTATCTCTCTCTCCCTACATCTTCGTCTTTATCTCTTACTATTTATCTGTCCTGTCTTCTACTCTCTTCCGTTTACTTCCAAACTTCCTGGCGGCTAGGGTTAACCCTGTGCAAATAGCCTACCTTGGTCTAGGCGCATTGGGTTATAGAGGCGTTGTACGGCTGGCGTCTGCAGGTTTCAGCATTTGTAAACTTGTAGCGCCCCCTCGTTGGGCTCCGTCATGGGTGGCCGCCAACGCTGCTGAACAACAGTAAGGAAGACATGCATGGAGCATTCCCACTACTGTCTGATCGTACCGGCTTAAAGCCAGTACGCGCCCCGCCGTGGTGGTCTTGTGGCTAAGGTACTCGGCTGCTGACCCGCAGGGCGCGGGTTTGAATCCCGGCTGCGGCGGCTGCATTTCCGATGGAGGCGGAAATGTTGTAGGCCCGAGTGCTCAGATTTGGGTGCGCGTTAAAGAACCCCAGGGGGTCAAAATTTCCGGAGCCCTCCACTACGGCGTCTCTCATAATCATATGGTGGTTTTGGGACGTTAAATCCCACATATCAATCAATCAAAGCCGGTACGCACCGATGATCTCACAAGAGAAGGATTGGCCACCCTGGTGCAGTATCTGGCCACCCCCTCCCGTAGTCATTCGTCAATTACCTCACGGCCCTCAGTCCCCACCAGCTGCGGAGCAACTGACCACGGCGGCGGTCAGATCTGCAAAACAGCAGAGGGTGCTAGGAATCTCCAGATATGGACAGGCCACCATTGGAACTTGAACTTAGCAACGTTTAACGTTAGAACGTTATCTAGTGAGGGAAGTCTAGCTGTATTGTTCGAGGAGCTAGAAGGCATTAAATGGGATATATTAGGGCTGAGTGAGGTTAGGAGGACAGATGAGGCCTATACTGTGCTACAGAATGGGCACGTCATTTGCTATTGGGCCTTGGCAGACATAAGAGAACTGGGAGTAGGGTTCCTAATTCACAGAAACATAGCTGGCAACATAGAGGATTACTATAGCATTAATGAAAGGGTGGTAGGCATTGTAATTAAACTGAATAAAAGATACAAAATGAAGGTAGTACAGGCTTACGCGCCTACATCCAGCCATGATGACGCTTCAGTTGAAAGCTTCTATGAAGACGTGGAATCGGCAATGAGTAAGGTGAAAACACAGTATACTATAGTAATGGGCGACTTTAATGCAAAGGTAAGAAGAAGCAGGCTGGAGACCAGGCAGTAGGAGATTATGGCATCGGCACTAGAAACGCCAGAGGAGAGCTACTAGTAGAATTCGCAGAACGCAATAATCTGCGTATTTTGAATACCTTCTACCGAAAACGAGAAAACCGCACGTGGACATGGAGGAGCCTTAATGGCGTAAATAAGAACGAAATAGACTTTATAATGACTGCACACCCAGGAGTCGTGCAGGATGTGGAAGTGGTTGGCAAAGTAAGATGCAGTGACCATAGAATGGTACGGGCTCGAATCCGCCTAGACTTGAAGAAGGAACGACAGAAACTGATACGCAAGAAGCCAATCAATGAGCTAGCACTGAGAAGGAAAGTACAGGAATTCATAGTGTCACTGCAGAACAGGTACTCTGCTCTTAGCGAGGAAACCAACCTTAGCGTAGATACAATGAATGATAATCTGACGAGTATCATTACGGAGTGTGAAGTGGAAGTTGTAGGCAGGGTAGCTAGACAGGACACCGGCAAGCTTTCCCAGGAAACGAAGAACCTAATTAAGAAGCGCCAAATCATGAAAGTGTCAAGTACAACAGACAAAATAGAACTGGCAGAGCTTTCGAAGTAGAATAATAGACGTAAAGTATGCGATGTAAGAAGGTATAACATGGAGAGAACTGAGCACGCTCTGAAAAACGGAGGAAGCGTCAAAGCAGAGAAGAGGAAACTTGGGATAGGCGAAAATTGAATGTATTCACTAAGGGACAAAAAAGGCAAAATACCTACCCATACGGATAGGATAGTTAAAATACCGGAGGAGTTTTACAGAGATGAGTACAGTAGCTGGGACAACCACGACCTTAATACTATAAGAACTAGCAGTAACCCAGACGACACCCCACCGGTAATGATAGAAGAAGTCAGAAAAGCTTTGGAGAGCTTGCCCAGAGGCAAAGCTGCTGGTGAGGATCGGGTAACATCAGATCTGCTGAAAGATGGAGGACAGATTGGGTTAGAAACACTAGCCACTCTATTTACGAGGTGTCTCCTGAAGGGAAAAGTACCAGAGTCTTGGAAGAACGCTAACATCATCTTAATACATAAGAAAGGAGATGACAAGGACTTGAAGAATTACAGGCCGATCAGCTTGCTCTCTGTAGTATACAAGCTATTTACAAAGGTAATTGCTAGTAGAGTAAAGAAAACATTAGAATTCAATCAACCAAAGGAACAAGCAGGATTTAGAACAGGCTACTCAACAATTGACCACATTCATACTATCAATCAGGTAATATAGAAATGCTCAGAGTATAACCAACCACTATACATAGCCTTCATAGATTATGAGAAGGCGTTTGATTCAGTAGAAATATCAGCCGTCATGCAGACACTGCGGAATCAGGGCGTAGATGAAATATATATAAACATTCTGGAAGAAATCTACAGGGGATCAACTGCTACCACAGTGCTTCATAAAGAAAGCAACAGAATACCAATAAAGAAGGTTGTAAGGCAGGGGGACACATTCTCCCCAATGCTATTCACTGCGTGCTTACAGGACGTTTTCAGAAGCCTAGAATGGGAACAGTTAGGGATAAGAGTTAATGGAGAGTACCTCAGTAACCTGCGCTTCGCCGATGACATTGCATTGCTGAGTAACTCAGGGGACGAATTGCAATTCATGATTACGGAGTTAGACAAGGAGAGCAGAAAGGTGGGTCTTAAAATTAATCTGCAGAAAACGAAAGTAATGTACAACAACCTCAGAAAGGAGCAGCGCTTTGCGATAGGTAATAGTGCACTTGAAGTTGTAGAAGACTATGTCTACTTAGGGCAGGTAATAACCGCAGAGCCTAACCACGAGATTGAAGTAACTAGAAGATTAAGAATGGAGTGGAGCACATTTGGCAGGCACTCTCAAATTATGACAAGTAGATTGTTACTGTCCCTCAAGAGGAAGGTATATAACAGCTGTATCTTGCCGGTACTTAGCTACGGAGCAGAAACCTGGAGACTCAGAAACAGGGTTCAACTTGAATTGAGGACGACGCAGCGAGCAATGGAAAGAAAAATGGTAGGTGTAACCTTAAGAGACAAGAACAGAGCAGAGTGTATTAGGGGACAAACGGGAGTTAAGGATATCATAGCTGCAATAAAGAAGAGGAAATGGACATGGGCCGGGCATGTAGCACGTAGACAGGATAACTGCTGGTCATTAAGGGTCACCAACTGGATTCCCAGAGAAGGGAAGCGGGGTAGGGGGAGACAGAAGGTTAGGTGGGCAGATGAGATTAAGAAGTTTGCGGGTATAAATTGGCAACAGCAAGCACAGCACCGGGTTAACTGGCGGAACTTGGGAGAGGCCTTTGTCCTGCAGTGGACGTAGACAGGCTGATAATGATGATATTCTCGTAATGCTAAAAACAAAAAAACGTAAGCAAAAAGCAAATCATAGAAGCCCGCAAATTCCATGCGCAAAAATGTTACATTTTCAAGAAGTACATTTCTTTTTAAGAAAGACCGAGAGGAAGAGCTGACGCAGTTCCGCCCCAAACTGCAAATCCTCTCTGCCTTGATAGCTTCTGTTGTTGCTTCAGTTCCGTATATTATGACGTAGATAGTGTCATGCAAATGCAGTGTGCAGCCATACGTGCAGCAGTGCAAAGCCAAAAAATCCAGGCATGTTCACGAAATTAATCATGACGAGTTGGCGAAGCTCTGGATATGGTAGCAGCGAGTAGCCATATGTTACCCGAATGTTTCCCGTTAAATGTAAGTTAACTGGCATAAAGTAGCAAAGAGACATTGTTACAAGCTGCAACTTTAGTGTCGCCAGCGCGAAGTCGGCGACGGGAATGACAGCAGGTTGGTTCGTTCCGTACGCAAGCAGAGACAGTGAAGAGATCGGAGACGTGAGAAAACAAAAAAACTTTACTCTAGTGATATTGCAGCACACGGGATCTAGTACAACACTTTAATACAACTAACAAAATACATCAACACTTGATACAACAAAAACATATAAAAACAATAAATCAGCTGACGGGAGAGAACTATTACAATTTACACAAACTAACAACAATAGAACTACGGAGAAGAAAGTTCGAAGATATAAACAGGTGAAGGCATACGTGTGATGACCGGCAGCGTTGCGTCCCCGACGATCGGATGCGAGAAGTCGAAGAGAGTTCTGGCACGACTGCGATGTCGGTGGTGTTGCTACGCTGGTGGCTCCGGGAGGCTAGTGCTTGCAGGTGACTTCGAGCAGGTTGAGCTAACTCGAGGCGAAGTCCCGATGTCTACGTTGCAGACGTTAATATCGCGTCACAACTAGATTAACGGCTAAGTTTAGGTGGCCAGCCGATACAGAGCCACACTAAAATTTTCTAGAAGAGATGCTTGTTGATCTGTTTCTACACCATGTTGGTCAGCGACTAGTCTGCCTAGCAGGGCAAAATCCTGCGCTTAAATCCTCCTCGTGTCTCCTCGCTCTCTTCCTTGGGGGCAAGAGACCTTTACATGGGTCCAATCATGCGCGTTTATTTGATGGACACTCCGCCCCAAAAATATATTGACCCCACCCTTTTTTAATTGGGAGAGGGCCCTCAACTAGCGAGAGTGACAACCTGTTGGGTTGTTGTCATACGGCTTGGCCTCCAGAGGGTTTCCCACGCTTTTCCCCGTGGGTAACGGTCAGACTGTTTGGCTCTCAGCCGGTGCGTCCCGTAGTCTAATCCTTGTTCGGGGTCCATCGCGGCCTTCCACGACCTTGCAGACGCCGCCGCAGTTACAAAAGGATCAATCGTCGATGGTGACGTTCCAAGAAGAGCACCCCATTGTGCACTTCTCGGCTCCCTTTCATGCGCGCGCCGTTCCTACGGTCAGTGGGGAAGTACGCCGCCCGTTAATTGCCGTGACGCGGGGCCGCCAAAAATGGCTGTCCGTGACAGACATAAAGAGTCAATGACAAAGCTATAGCTCTTAATGACCGTAATGTCCACGTTAAAGTTTTCAAATAGTATAGTGCGCCTGTGCTTCTTTGTGTTCTATATCGTTCTGCCATAATTACAATCACTATTCGTCTATTGTTAAACCTTTTTATTTGTGTGTGTCGCACATATCTTATGACTATACCGCACATTACCCGAGCGTTACTCCAAATAATGTAGCTGTGAGTGCGGACACCGTGGACAGAAAATTATCGAACTGAAAGTATATGGCCCATAAACCATCGCAACCATTCTTGGCGTTACAAGCGTCTTCCCGGCCCGTGCCCACTTTTTTTTCTTGTATCAAAGTTTGCTCCGCGTGATCAGTTCCGAATTAGTAACAAGCCCATCTTCGTACTTTTGTCACAGAGGAATAGTACTGATAGCCGCATGTAGATTATGCAGCGCTAATGTCACCGGCAGATACGCCACCCTTGTTGCAGCTGCAATCGCTTATTATATTTGATGAGCAAACCTAAGCATAACTTCATAAGGACAGATATGAACCACATCACAAAATGCCGGCTCATAACATCGAAACCATAACCACACCATGCAACAATGAAAACTGGAGCCGGTGTGCCATGAACTCCGCGACATCTACAATGCACCTTTTTCGTATATGTCCCTGCGTAAACCGGCCATATTCGCATCATCCTTGTATTGCTGTAACAAATCCAAGTTGCAGTGTTCGTAAGCCTAGGGCTGCACGCCACTTCAAACCGAAACAGGAAATTCTTTTGCCGGAAAGTTGAGGAAAGTAAATGAGCTCTCTCGATCACTTCGCAAGGTTTCCCAGCGGAGGCAAGAGAAAAAGCAGTCGTTCGATTCCGCCACACCGCAAAAATGTATGTCTGGTCATGCTTATCCTTCTACTTACTTCAGGTAAGAGTTAGAAACGTTCCAAAGCTCAAATGCAGAATCTTCAACCATACCAACTCAACGCGTCGAGAGCGATCTTACCCAGTGCCCGGCCCAGCAAGCTTTAAACCTGCCATGCCAGCCGCGTTGGTATATATGTTACCGGCGCTTCTTGCTTCGTGTAACCTGACTTTAGAGTGTGAGAATAGCTGTAAAGTATAGTTTAGACATTCATGAACCTAAATAAACTATTTTGTCTTGTGTCGATGTTCGCACAAGGAGCGCTGACGATCGATGCGTTGCGCTTTCAGCAGCGCAGGCTGTCACCGAAAGCTGCCGGCCGCACTTAGCCGGTACTTCTCCAACTGATATGTAACAACACGCAATTTTGAGTTGGTAATTTAGTACGCCTTCGTGAACTGACTCCCTGGCATACGTTTTCAGTGAATCGCATTATTAATTCTATGGGTGTTTTTTTAATTGTCGGTATTGATATAACTGCATATATCTGTACACTGGCACACCCGCTATTTACTGCAAGCGGAGGCCAGAAAAACGGCTGCCGCTCGCCATCGGCACTCCGTAAATGCATATCTGGCATTGATTGACCTTCCACTTACTTCAGGTACTGTTAAGGTAACAGTTAGAAATATTGCGAAGCTCAAATGCAGAAACTTGAAGCATCGCAACTCAGCTGCTTTGAAAGCAGCCTTACCCAGTGCCCCGTCCCAGCGAGGCCTATCGTGCCGCCCGCGTCGGTGTACCTGGTGCTGGCGCTTTGTACTTCAAGTAGGCACAGTTGTAAAGTGTAAGAATGACTGTAATGTACAGTTTACACATCCCTGAGCCTAAATCGACCATTTATCCACGTGTGCGGTGCCCGCACAAGGAGCGGCAACGATCGATGTGTCGTGCTTTCAGCAACGTATACGCTGTCACCGAAAGCTTCCTTCTGAGCGCAGGAGCTGGTACTTCTCTGACTCGTACGTAAGGACACTCAATTTTGAGTTGGTAATTTGGTAGGTGTTAGTGAACTAAGATACTGGCATACTTTTTCAGCGGATTGCATTATTCATTTCTTGTACGGTTTCTTAGTGCCAGATATTGATATAACTGCAAATATGCTATTTGGCACGCCGGATGTGTACTGCTACATCGGTGCTTGCGCGAAAAGGAATACTCTATATTCCCTCGTGTGCGTGGATATCTACCAAACAAAACATGTAAATCATCTGTTCTTCTTGACCACTAGCAAGTGCTAGAAATGACTATCAAAGGAAACAAAACCATCGGCAGCAATAGCTGACACTGCTCCTCCAGACAATTTGAGATTTTTCAGAGTTAAGATGTAGATGCTTCAAAAAACTTTGCGCTCTTGCTAATATCTGCAAGTCAATTGGTACCTGCAAGCCGTTCGTCATGTCGAATAAAGACACAATTGTTATTTGGAAAAGAATATCGTGTCAGTCTTGTCTGTGCGACTTGTACACAAGAAGTTGAACGGTGTGTTCTTCGAATAAATAGTCGTTTTACAAACCCGTAAATGCGTTCTGGCGTGGTGTAGTGGATAGCGTACTCGGTCAGAGATAGGAAGGTAGCAAGTTCAAATACCATCAAGCGACGTTTTGTTTTGTTTCAATTATAATTTTCTGAATTTTTATTGTGAACGCGCGTTATTTTACTTATATATTTAACACTTATGGCGAATGGGCATCCCTGTTTTATCCCTGAGAAGCCATTTTGCGCAGAGTGCTGGGACGCGGCCGCTCCGGCATCCCAGTACCTGCGCTGGGAGGCGTTGGTACCAGTGCCATACTGGGCCCATAATCAGGCATGGCGCTGGACGCTGGTACCCAGTGGCGCTGGTTTTTGCAATAGAGATGTACCGAACTCCTTTCTTTTTTTAACAGATGAATCAGGCACGTAACTGATTTAGAAGTGACACAGTAATTATATTGTTGTATATGCATAATGCTACTTACACATGTACAAACAGAGAAAAAAACGGGATTTGAGCTTCGTGCAAAATACGACTTTGACAGAATGCCAGCGGTCGACTCAATAGAAGATTGCATTTCTCTTGCTGATAATGGGAACGTTAGTCACGATTCATTCATTAAAGGGGCCCTGCAACACTTTTTGAGCATGGTCATGCAGCGCTGCCGATCAGATGCTCCCGACAACACGCGAGACAAATATTATAGCTCAGCAAGTGGTCTGGAATTCAGAATATATTATCAAAGTGAGCTAAAAATTGCTTTTTCTTCTCTCGACAAATCACAGAATGAGCCCCGAAATCACACGTAGTAATCCCATCTATCATCCATTGGTTGATTTGAACATAGCACGCTCGGTCATTACAAAGATTGCCGCGGGAGGCCGCGACTTGTCCACGCGAGGACGCACAATCACACTGAGAAAAGCCGCGCATTCGAAGAAAAAAAAGAAAAAAAGTACTCAAGGTCACGAAGCGCACGTGACGTTTTTCTTTGCGCCTACCATCTCTCTCTGCTTAGCTTCCAGCGCCTTCGTTGGGACGAGAGAAGAGAGAATGCAATCGCAGCATGCGACGAATCTTTGTACCTCCACTCACTGGACAGATTTTAAAAACTTTGGCGCCAATTAATGAATGAAGCAATAAGCTCTTCCAGAGAATTCATTCTATGGTTACTTGAAAATTTGTTTCAGGGCCCCTTTAATGTGGCAGAGGGGTCATATACATTGCTTTAAGGCGGCAGTGAACGTGCTTTATCGCGGACAATAGGCACAAACCGCTTACGGATAAGCGCCGATGCGTGCTCTTGTGTGCGCACCTCCAACCACCTATTCACCCAAACGTGACGACTATGCTGTCACCTGTAGCTCAATCTCGCCGCGAATCAATTTTTAGAGCTTTCCGCTGCTCAGTGGCGTACTCATGGCGTGCTATGTACGTCTGAGCTTTTTCAGATATGCATGTACGCTTGTCAGCTAGCGACCACTGATGAACTTTTGGAGACCATCAAATATAATATGAAGCAGTTAAGGCTTGTCTGCAACATAGGATAGATGCCAAACAAATTACATGGGGCAGTTTTATCTTCGCAACTGAAATTATTCTGATAACTGCACCTGGCTCCTACATTGCAGTATGTGTAAGAGTCTTGCAACATTACCTTTGTTCCAGTTTTGTGCCTATTGCTTTTGCAAGAGTGTTACTATTAACAGTGCAGTTGGCCTCTGCTGACAAAGCCATTTCTGGCATCCTTAGCTTAACTTCAGGGGACCACACACAGGACAGCGATCCGTTGGCATAGATCAACAAAATAAAAAAAGCTGAAATAAATGATACCATCCATTGCAATAAAACACCGCACCGACGGGATCACCGACGTTAGGGACGATAAGGAAAACGAATGGTCCCATTGCAGCGATTGCGGCCGATCGAAGTCCAGGAGAGCAATAAGGGGGGGGAGGGCAAGTTTGTGTGTGGAAAAGTGGAGCCTGAGCCATTGTTACTTTGCTGTGGCCCTTGATACTCTAACGAAATTCCTCTGGGTGCCGACAGGAAGGAACCCATCGCAGTCAAGATGGAGATAAGTGGTCCGTAAGTTGACACACCACCTTTGGCCCCGCGAGAACTCCGCAAGTGGCGAGTGCTGTTCATCTTAACGAGAAGCAAATGGCTACATTGATTTTCTCTATTTGGCATGAGCTGTACGAACTCGTGAATCACATAACAGTGATGTACTGGTGGCTTGTGGAAGCATTGAATCAGTTAAGGCTGCAACGGCTCTTCATGGGGTGATCTTGCGTTTTTTCAGTGCTACTAACAAGCTCCCTAATTATAGGTATGAAGACATTCTACACTCCCCAACGAAGTCATGTAGCCGTGCAGAGGAAGACAAATCCCGAACTCGCAAGTGCTCTGTTTTCCTTGATTAAAAGGCTAGAGTCAGGGGGCTCTTACTTTCCTCATGCCATGAGGGTTGCGTATTCAATAAAGCGAACATTAACCCTCTTGTAATATGGAACGTTTAATAAAACGCCATTGTTCGCTTATGAGCTGTACAATAAATATATTCTCTAGACCACGCGGAAAGTATGGCATTTATGACTTTCACCTCATTACTATGAGAAGTGACACTATTGCGTGCCTAAACTCTAACATCGCGTAGCAAGTATATTCACGAGACTAACTTCACATAGCATCCCGTAAGACCTCTTTACAAGAGTGAATATCACCATCAATTAAGAGTCGTGACTAAAATTACATGACATCGCGATATTAGTCACGTGACTAAAATCACGTGCGTGAGAGCTAACTGCAAATGTGACAAAAGGTTGTTAATGACCAGGAGCATCTATTTACGTAACTAGGATCACCTAACATTGCGTAAAAATTTTAACTAGAAGCCATAGAAATATGGCAAACTACCATTGATAATTTGAGAATGCCTGCCTAACGCTATGTTCACACTACGGTCGTAAGGCGTCGATTTTTCATAACACGCGTAAGCGGAAGCACAACAAGCGTATGCGTCTAGTTCAGACTGTGAACGTAAAGGTACCAACGTTCGCAACGAACGCATAAATCGTGGGTGAGAGTGTTAAAGGCTAGGCAACTTTTACGACTGCGATACTATGACCGTTACGACACAGCCAATGACCGATCAGCTTTCGGTTTTCAACAACCCGTCACGAGACCTGACGGGACTTCCGTCCCCCCGGCTGCAGCAGCATCGTGGAGGCGATGGCGGTAGCTGCCGGCGCGGGAAGTGCTACTTCGCCATGAGTGGTCTCACTAAGTTCTCAAGGAAGTCGAACTGCTGGGGCGACATGCGCATGAAATTATGAAACATCGCAGCGTCTCCAAGTCGGTGCTTGACGAGAAGGTTGTGAAAGTCGCCATCCACGGCCCTGTCGAGGAATACTTGGCGCACCCAAACTCTTCTCTGTCGCCTTCGCCATCTTCGGGCGATTGAATACATGACTATAAGCTCATTTTGAGCGTGAATTTCTTCCAACTCGGCCAGCGCTCGCGTGTTGATGGGAGCCATATTGGACCGCTAGTGACGTCAATTCTACAGCGACAAATATGATTGGCCTATCGTGAAAATCGTAATGTACGTCTTTGTAAATGTGAACAAAGGTATCGGCATAACTGCGGTAACGCTTTTTATAGCCGTTGCGTTCGATACGCCGAACGAGCTGTTACGCACGTTACGACCGTCGTGTGAACATAGCTTAATAGGCTCTCGTTATTTTTCAGCTTTTTCATTCTCATGAATTCACTCCACAGTTGCTACCTGTGCTATGTAAGTATATTTATTTCCACTGCCAGTGTATCACCACCTGTCACGAAGTGCTATTCAGTCTCAGTATTGTTGCATATAACTTAGTTTATGCGCATTACGTTCAGGCTAACTCTTCTAGTTTGCGTGTACAATTCAGCAATATGTGTTGCATTTCGTCCCCTTAGGGACACATCATTGTGATGTTATAGGAAAAGCGCAATTCACTAAGATACTCTCCATCAACCCTTATCTTTAACTTTTTCCACTCTGGGGCCCTGAAAACATCCTGTAGAAACGCGGTGAAAAGCATTGGTAAATAGTGTCTCTCTGACCTACACACATTTTTATTGGGATTCTGCCACTCGCATTAACAAGGACCATGGTGGCTGTGGGCTGTGGATCAGCTGCAGCATGTTAATATAGGCTTCGTCGATATCATGATTTGGCAGTGCCTGCATGACTGTGGATATTTCGCTGAAAGAACTAGGTTCCCTTATTCAAGGCAAAACATGTATACGAACACACACACACACACACACACACACACACACACACACACACACACACACACACAGACACACACACACACACACACACACATATATATATATATATATGTGTGTGTGTGTGTATATATGTATATATATATATATATGAGGGAAAGAAGTGTATATCTAAGGGCTCGTTTTTCCGTGTTTTAACACATTATTAATGAGATTTAACAGACAGTAATGCCAAGGAATGTACAGGGGAAGTAATTAGAACCAATGGAATGTAAATAAGAAGAAAGAAAAGTGGATGAAAGAAATAACCAGCCGTGAGCAGGAATCGAACCTACGACCTTCGAATAAGAGCATCGAACGCGTTATTCGAAGGTCGTAGGTTCGATTCCTGCTCACGGCTGGTTATTTTTTCATCCACTTTTCTTTCTTCTTATTTACATTACATTGGTTCTAATAACTTCCCCTGTACATTCCTTGGCATTACTGTCTGTTAGATCTCATAATATATATATATATATATATATATATATATATATATATATATATATATATATAATATATATGGGAATGGAGTGTATACTTAGGAGGGCTCGATTTTCCGTGTTTTGACATGAAACTCATGACATATAAAAGGCAATAATGCCAAGGAAAGTATAGAGAAAGTTATTAGACCGATTTGTTATGTAATTATGAAAAAAGAAAAGTTGGTGAAAAGATAACTTGCTGTGGGCGGGAACCAAACGTGTGACCTTCGAATAACGCACTCAATGCTCTACCACTGAGCTACCACGGCGGATATCCTCCAAGCCACTTTATTGATTATATATTTGAACTTAAAGTAAAAGTGTCAGTCAGTGCCACCAGTAGCTATGACTGCGAGTGTGGTACACTCTTTATGAGCCTGTGTGGCGTCACGTAGCAGGTGAATTTATTACCAGCCGGCAGCTGATAAATAGTTCCTCGTATACAGCCTAAAGGTACCAAGTCTGTCAGTATGAGAACCCCGTAACGAATAAGGAAACGAAGTGTATACTTCACAATTACATTACAACTCGGTGTAATAACTTTCCCTATACTTTCCTCGGCAATATTGTTTAGATCTCATATATATATATATATTTATATATATATATATATATATATATATATATATATATTGTAATGAATTAATGAATCTGAGTAACGGACGCTCTGCTGGCAACGAAGAAGACGATGATGATCGGTGGCTGCAGTAGTAGCTCGCGCACGCCGCTCGCCATTAGCCAGACCTGCCTGATAAAGGACATTTTGCCAAGCTACGTCTGAACCTTTCTCGACGTACAACACCTCTATTTTAAGTGGTGGAGGAGCCGGGGTTCCCATCAACCTGGAACTTCGCAATCGGACGCTACCCTCACCGTTCACCATGACTGCTCCTGGCCCTTCTCAAGCTGCCACACCAACGACAGTCTACTGTACTGGCGCGCCTCGGCAACGCGACCCACCAATTTTTAGCGGCAACGACGAACAAGACGTCGAGGACTGGCTCGTCGAGTACGAAATCGTAAGCGCTTCCAACAAGTGGAACGCCTGCGACCAGCTCACAAACGTGCGCTTTTACCTCGCTGATGTGGCCAGCCTTTGGTTCAAGAACCACCAAGGCGAAATTACCAACTGGTCCGCCTTCAAGACCACCATCTCCGCGGTCTTCGGCCGTCCCGCCGTGCGCCGGCTTCGCGCGGAACAGCGTCTCCGTAGTCGAGTCCAGCGCAGGGACGAGACCTTTACGAGTTACATTGAAGATGTCTTGTCCCTTTGCAAGCGCGTCGATGAATCTCTAACCGAACGCGACAAAATCAAGCACATCATCAAAGGAGTGGACGACGACACCTTCCAGATGCTCGTCGCCAGGAATCCACAGACCGTCACCGATGTTGTCCAGCTCTGTCAGGAGTACGACGAGTTGCGTAAGCAGCGTGTCTCGACGCGCAGGGCCGCAGAAGATACGGCTGAAGTTTCCGCCCTCGTACACGACGTCGCTGCTGATCACACCGTCTTACTCCCCCAAATCAAACAATTCCTTCGTGAGGAAGTTGCGCGTCAGCTTTCTCTTGTGGCCGAAGCATCCGCGCCAGTGACCTCGTTAGACCCACGTCTACGCCAGGTCATTGAGACACAGGTCACGCAAGCACTGCCTCCATCGCCACCTGTCCCTACGCCGCTGACCTACGCTGCCGTCGTTGCTAGACCCCCAGCCCCACCTGTCTCTGGCGCATACCGGGGCACCGGGTCCTCCTACCCTACGACGCTGCCTACATACACGGCATCCCATCCCGTTTCGCCCCCTGCACCTTCTGTCGTTAACCCATGGCGCACCTTGGATAATCGACCCATCTGTTTCGCATGCGGTTTCGTGGGACATATAGCACGCTACTGTCGCCGTCGCAACTTCCAGCCTCCAGACCATGGGAATTCTGCAAATTACCAGGCTGCCCAGAATCCCCAGCGACCATCATCTCCTATCACCGACTCATTGTCCCCACGACTCCCCGTCGATTCTCGCCGGTCATTACCACCCCGTCGCCGATCTGTCTCCCCGATGCTTCGGCGCACGAGCCTCGCTCGAGAGGAAAACTGACAGCCGCAGTTCCGGAGGCAAGAACTGCGTCGTCGTCGAACTTTCTAAGACCTCCTCTTTGTCCGTCCAACGAAATTGATGTGCTAGTAGAAGGTGTTGCTGTACGTGCACTTGTCGACACAGGCGCCGTCGTTTCTCTGATTAGTGAAAAACTGTGTCGCGATTTGAGAAAAGTTACAACGCCGCTTACGAATCTTGCTCTGCGTACAGCCACCTCCCATTTCATCGTGCCGACAGCTCAGTGCACAGCACGCGTTCTTATTCAAGATGTTTGGTACGCCGTCAACTTTGTTGTTCTCCCACGTTCATCTTACGACGTGATACTAGGATGGGATTTCCTTTCTACCCATCAGGCCCTCGTCGACTGCGCTCGTGCTGAACTCACGTTGACGAATCCGTGCCTTGACATCGACCACCACAGTCCCTCGAAAGTGTTTGCCGCAGCTGACGTCCGCATCGCGCCGCTGTCCGCCGTCCTAGTGCCTGTGTTTTCCCCTGCTGCCACTAACTCGACGCTCCTGTTCCAACCAACTATAGGCTAGTGTGCAACACCGAACCATCGTCCTCCCGTTTGCCGTCATCAACTTTTCCAATGGTTCAGCGGTACTTTATGCGTGCAACGTTTCTGCTTGCCCGTACATCCTGCTACGCGGTGAGTGTCTGGGAAGCCTCGAGACCTTAAATTGTATTTTCGAAGACCCGATCTATCCAGACAAGCCATTTCTACCGACTTGTGCCATTACACCCGCAACTGACGCTAATGAACCTATGGATGTATTCCGCAAGTCCATCGATTGTAACCTCACGCCTGGGCAGCAGAAACAGCTGATCAAGCTCCTACAGCGTTTTCGAGCCTCGTTTGACCACAATCAGCCTTTCTTAGGTCGAGCGTCATCTGTTGTACACCGTATAGATACCGGTCAAGAGACGCCATTACGGCAGCGTCCATATCGTGTGTCAACTACCGAACGCCATGCCATCAATGAACAGGTTGACGACATGCTGACACGTGGCATAATCGAACCGTCAAGCAGTCCCTTGGCCTCTCCAGTTGTGTTGGTGAAGAAGAAGGACGGATCCATCAGGTTTTGCGTGGACTATCGGCGTCTCAACCGAATCACGCGCAAGGATGTCTATCCGCTGCCACACATTGACGATGCCTTGGACTGCCTACAGGGAGCCGAATTTTTCTCTTCTTTAGATCTCCGCTCTGGATACTGGCAGGTACCCATGGCAGAGGCCGATCGTGAAAAAACTGCTTTCATCACGCCCGACGGGCTTTACGAATTCACAGCGATGCCCTTCGGCCTCTGCAACGCGCCAGCTACTTTCGAGCGGATGATGGACTCTATCCTTCGAGGCCTCAAATGGAACGTTTGCCTTTGTTATTTAGATGATATTGTCGTCTTTTCAACTGATTTTGCAACCCATTTAACCCGCCTCGAGAAAGTCCTCGCGTGTATTTCTGCCGCGGGGCTGCAACTGAATCTGAAGAAGTGCAATTTTGCCGCTCGAAAGCTTACGATCCTTGGCCACGTGGTTTCAAAAGACGGCATTCTTCCTGACCCTGCCAAACTTACAGCCGTTTCAGCGTTTCCCAAACCGACCACCATGAAAGAGCTCCGAAGCTTCATAGGCCTTTGCTCTTACTTCCGGCGCTTCGTCCGCAATTTCGCGACGATCATCGCTCCTTTGACCAAGCTCCTCGCTGGCTCCAGAGACCTTTCAGCCTGGTCTGCCACCTGTGACGACTCTTTCAATGAACTGCGCCGCCTCCTCACGTCGCCGCCTATTCTGCGACACTACGACCCATCGGCACCCACAGATATCCACACCGACGCTAGTGGTGTCGGGCTAGGCGCTATTCTTGCACAGAAGAAAGACGGCTTCCAAGAGTACGTGGTTGCCTACGCAAGCCGAACTCTTAGCAAAGCCGAAAGCAACTATTCTGTCACTGAAAAGGAATGCCTCGCCATTATTTGGGCGATAGAAAAATTTCGACCTTACGTTTACGGGCGCCCTTTTGACGTCGTGACTGACCACCACGCCCTCTGCTGGTTGTCGTCATTGAAGGATCCAAGCGGTCGCCTCGCCCGATGGGCATTACGCCTCCAAGAATATAATATTCGCGTGGTCTATCGCTCCGGTCGGAAACATTCGGACGCAGACGCCCTATCCCGTTTGCCTCTACCCCCTGACCCGGACTGCTGCGAAAGTATAACCTGTGATGCCACTGCCGTCACCATCGCCGACATGCCATCTGAGCAACGCAAGGACCCTTGGGTTGCTTCGATTCTAGACATCCTGGCTGGGCGGACGGCTTCCCCCCCTTCTCGCACGTTGCGTCGGCAAGTGGAGCACTTCGCCACTCGCGACGACGTGCTGTACCGACGCAACTACGCACCCGGTGGACGTCAGTGGCTACTCGTGATTCCACGTCATCTGCGATCCGAAATTTGTTCCACGTTTCATGACGATCCCCAATGTGGCCACGCAGGTTTCCTGAAGACTTATTCTCGCATACGTCTCCGATATTACTGGCGTGGCATGTACCGTTTTATACGACAATACGTTCGGGCCTGCTCGACGTGCCAGAGACGAAAAACTCCCCCTTGTCACGCCAGCGGTACCTTGCTACCCTTACCATGCCCATCCCGACCATTCGACCGCGTCGGCATCGATATCTATGGTCCCGTTCCCAACACTGCTGACGGTAACCGCTGGATCATTGTTGCCGTCGACCATCTCACGCGGTATGCCGAAACTTCATCCCTTCCCTCGTCTACAGCGAAAGACGTTGCGACTTTCGTTCTTCACAACATCGTATTACGTCATGGAGCACCTCGGGAATTACTGAGCGATCGTGGTCGCGTATTCTTGTCAGACGTCATCACAGCATTGCTGCGTGAATGCCACGTCGTTCACCGCACTACAAGCGCCTATCATCCCCAGACCAATGGAATAACAGAGCGCTTCAACCGCACCCTTGGTGACATGCTGTCTATGTATATCTCGTCAGACCACTCCAATTGGGATCGAGTGCTCCCGTTTATCACGTTCGCTTATAATACCGCCATTCAAAGCACTACTGGGTTCTCTCCTTTTTTTCCTCCTTTACGGACGCGAACCTTCTTGCACTATGGACACCATTCTTTCGTACAAACCTGACTCCTCAGAGTCCACGACTTTGTCTCAAGCCGCTACATACGCTGAGGAATGCCGCCAACTGGCAAGAGCATTCACAACCCAAGACCAAGGACGCCAAAAGCACCACCATGACGCATCAAATAACACCACTTCCTACGATCCAGGTTCACTCGTCTGGCTGAATGTTCCCTCTGCTACACCTGGCCTTTCTACCAAGTTGGTCCCCAAGTATCACGGCCCATATCGTGTGCTACAAAAAACGTCACCGGTAAATTACCTCATCGAGCCACTGGAACCATCTTCTGACCAACGTCGTCGTGGCCAGGAAATTGTCCACGTCTCGAGACTTAAGCCCTGCTACGACCCTCCCGTGTTTACTTGTCCATAGGTCGCCAGGATGGCTCCTTATTTCGCGGGGAGTAATTGTAATGAATTAATGAATCTGAGTAACGGACGCTCTGCTGGCAACGAAGAAGACGATGATGATCGGTGGCTGCAGTAGTAGCTCGCGCACGCCGCTCGCCATTAGCCAGACCTGCCTGATAAAGGACATTTTGCCAAGCTACGTCTGAACCTTTCTCGACGTACAACACCTCTATTTTATTATATATATATATATATATATATATATATATATATATATATATATATATATATAAGGGAAAGAAGTGTATACCTAAGGGCTCGTTTTTTCGTGTTTTGACACAATATTAATGAGATATAACAGACAATAATGTCAAGGATTGTATAGGCGAAGTTATTAGAACAAATGGAATGTAAATAAGAAGAAAGAAACGTGGGTGAAAAGATAACCAGCCGTGAGCTGCTCACGGCTGGTTATCTTTTCACCCACGTTTCTTTCTTCTTATTTACATTCCATTTGTTCTAATAACTTCCCCTATACATTCGTTGGCATTATTGTCTTTTAGGTCTCATATATATATATATATATATATATCACGAAGAATCACCGAAGAAATACAATCACGAAAAATCCCCTAAATATTCCCAAGACTGCACTCACGTGAGAAACAGTGAGGTTACGAAAATATGCAGAACTTGACATTTTGTACCGTGACTGAAAATGGCCTAAAACACAATACCAGATATCAGGTAACATCAGCTGACAAGCCGCGTGCCTAATATCGCCTAACGTCACTTGAAAACTGGCCACGCAACTAAAATCGACCTAAGATTACCTAAGAATAAGTCACATGACTGATGTTATCTGACTCACTCACATGACTCAGTTACGTAACATCACATAACTAGTGTATCATTAAATGACAGGATATAACGTAATAGGAAGTCACGAAAGCATGTTGCCATTATAAGCGCGCACCTTCACGTTTATTCACTACTAGTACCTCGCTTTTCTTTCTCTCTTACTTTACACCTTTTTTAGGGGCGAAGCTCCTTATAGCGGCACCTGTTCGTCCCACGTCCCGTCGTAGTATGTAACCGGTCTTACGCTTTCACCTGCAAGGTGGTGCCAAGTATAACATTTTGACCTCCAAGGCGGTGCTGGTGAGAGATTTCTTCTGTGCGTTGTTTAACAATAGAAAATAGTGCTCGATGCACATGCCAATGGCTGCTAATGGGTAATGAGCATTCGGCTAATGGGTAATGAGCATTCGATGCACATGCCAATGGCTGCTAATAGGTAAGGAGACATGAGCATTCGGCTTTTAGTCAACACGCACGCTGCGATCCCCATTAGCAGCCATTGGCATGTACATTGAGCACTATCGGACAAGAAAGGGTTGCTACTTTATACTCGCTGGGTGTAACCTCCTTAGCTTTAGAAAGGTTTAGCGAGCGTTGAGCCGCAGGGCCATGAATACAATGAACTAGTATATACCATGAATGAATTCGAGGTGCTTAAAGGGGGGAAGCAGATACGAAGCGCAAGCCGTAAGAAATTAAAAGCTGAATCCTCCTGTCTCTCATTTCATATTAGCAGCCACTGGCATGTACATTGAGCCTATCTGACAGGAAAAGATTGCTACGTTATACTCGCTGGGCGTAACCTCCTTGGTTTTTGAAAGGTTTAGCGAGTATTGGGCCGCAGTGCCATGAATACAGTGAACTAGTATATATCATGAACTCAAGGTGGTTGAAGGTGGGAAGTAGACCCGAAGCGCAAGCCGTAAGAAAGTGTGCGTGTGCCACCTCTCGTTTAGTCCTTGGAATGTCCACTGAATGGTGGTGCTTCTATATGGGAATGTATGATAAAAAGATGCGAGATGGTGGGACTTGGAGTGTTGAATAGATGGACGAACGGACACACAGACAGATGCATGGATGGACGCATGAATGGACGCAGGGGCGGATGCATGAACGAACGCAGGGACGGGCGCACGAACAGACGCATGGACGGTCACACAGACGGACGCATGGACGGACGAATGCTTCGCCCCACTCTCCATCATTCACTCCGTGGATATGCTGCAAAGTTTTTTTGATGGTTGGAACGCTAACATGCCATTCAGCTCTGTTGTGTATATTTGAGTGATGTTTTATTTTGAACATTAAAAATTCTTTTCACAAGTTTTGCTTGTTTTTTAGATTGTTTCACGTCATTATCTCACATGTATACTAATCTGATTTTATTTTTATTCCTGTTAAAATAATTATTGATACTTTCACATTTTTATTACGGTTAGGACTTGTATAATAATTGACCATCAGTTTATGTTATTTTTCGTATCGAAATTGTACCCACTCGTGTGTCTATTCCTTTTATGCTCCCCTTACACAATGCCCTGTTGGGTCTGTAATGTATTTTTAATAAATATATAAATAAGCAACAGAATCTGGTACGCATATAAACCGTGTCACGTGAAGTAACGTTTAGGGATGTGACCTAAACCACCTCGCACTAGCACAACCAAGCTAAAGAATCGGCACGCGCGTGCTGCTCCCGGATGAAAATACACCGATTCGCCCAATTGTCCCTTCTGACGCGTCTTTAGGCTGGCCGTGACATTACGTTACAACTCGTCATTATGCTTAAATCACGTAAAACGACGTAACCACTATAATTACTCAAATTTCTCCTTCTAATGACGTAACAACTAGTGGCGCGTTGGCGTGACTAAAATCACATGACGTAGTTCATAATCATGTGGCATGTTCCCGCGTAACAAGTAGCCATGCCACTATACAGTCACTTAGTGTGACGTTACAGCTGCTCGCAGGACATAATTTAATCATAAGCTACGTAACAACTAGACACGTGATTAAAATACGTATCACGTAACAGCTAGGCATGTGCCGCCTGCCCGCGAAAACCACGTAACAGCTATTGACGTGACGAAATTGGCGTAACCTCGTGTAGCATCCAGTCACATAGCTAAACGAACGCAACCTCAGCTAACTTGGCACGTGACATGATCGAGTCTAAATGACGTGGCTGGAACATAGCGTGGGGGACAGCATGAAATTGAAGAAGGGAAGCCTGTTATACCCATACTTCATACTTCTAGCTGACACTTGGCATTTCTAGCAAAAGCTTCGCGTTCCTTTAGCAAAACATGTCAAACCCCAGATCCGGTTTTGTATTGATACTTGCACAAGTGCGAACTGCGCACTACCAGTGATTTGGAAGATAACTGAACGGCAAATACTGAAGTTCAACGTTCAATAAATTATTTCGGTGAATTGGTAGAAGCATGCGCTTACTTTCTTTCAGCTAGGTTTTGCGCATTCTATTTGAAAAATGAGTGTCCTGCAAAAGTGAACTCATTGTTTCTCTATAACTGTAAGATAATTGTTTCGTTGGGCCCATCTTATCTATTGCCGTCAGTGGGACATACCGGCGATATTTGGTTCTTGCGCTATGAAATTCGCTCTAAAGAGGAGTTCAAGTTATAATAGAATAAAACTGTTTACTTTTTTGTTTTTACGGATTTATTTTCACGCTTGATTTACTTTGATTGAAACAAACAAACATGCGATTGTTTTCCACTAACAATAAGGTCGGGCCTGCTCAAACCACTTATTGGCAAGAAGCTACTCTCTTTTAGTTACCACAGAGATATATTGCGTCAATAATATACATAGCCTAATATTGTCAGTATTGAGGGGTGAAGTTTTGATTTGGCTCATGTAGATTAAAATATTTCAATTGTGCATGACGCAGTTCATAAAATAAGTCTGAAACGATTAGAATGTACGGTATTGGAATGTTTTGCAACAGAGTTACCATCATCCTTGTGCTTCCGTCGGCGCCGTGCTTCGTCACATGGGCGTAATGGCGATTCCTAGACTTGGAGAACGAGTGGTTTTCTTTGGGAAAAAGAGCCCGAATTGGACGGTCAAAACTATTTTTTTGTTCTCAGCAACCCTAGAAGGTCTTGAAAAGTGGAGGAACGCAATTTTATATAAACCTGCAGATTAGTGGCCGGACCTAGGCCACCCGGGTGGTTGTGGTAAGGTTTGCCTTTCCGCAGCTTCCAGAGCGTGCTGGATGGCCTAAATTTGGTCTTCCAGTTCTGACCTAGCCACAGCGTTTAGCCAACACGTGTCAAGGAGAACTGGGTTGGCTTATAAGAGTTGGCTTATAATGTTAAAAGATACGGCCCCAAGAAAGAGCAGGTGCAAGTATTATGAAGTCTTGGTTTGGATTACCTTTCATTAGTCCCGTGGAACCGGCAGCCGACAGCTACGATGAATGAGCCAAGATGATGATGCTACGCGACAACGATGAGGATGCATGAGCCACACATGATGATGATAATGTACCGGTGAAGAGGATGCGTATACTAAATGCCCACACCAATTCCCCCCACGTGAAAGCGGCCAGCCTGGCCGCGGCAAGTCAAGGGGACAAAGAACGTCGCTTGAAGGGCTTCTTACGGGAGACATGGACGACCTCTGTTGTTAGAAAACGGGAATCTGCTGGGGCTACAAGTGGCGTCACGCGATAATTCACTGGTGAAGTCTCTTCAAGAACTGTGTACGGCCCGATAAACAGAGGCGGAAATTTGTCACATAAACCAGGTGTGCGAACAGGCGTCATAAGGAGCACTTCGTCTCCAGGTTGGAAGGATACAGCGCGATGCGATTCATCATAAACTAGCTTTCTGTCTTGCTGGCGGGCTTCAGTGTTTGTACGAGCACGTTGGCGGCACTGTGCGAGTCGTGAAACGTATTCCTCTGAAGAGGATGGAGTTGAATTCGCTTGGCAGGAAAAGAAAGATACGTCCAGGAAAGAAGTAGGGGAGCGTCCATAAACTAGGTAAAATGGTGAGTAGCCGGTTTTCCGCTGAATGGCGGTATTGTAGGCGAAAGTGACGAATGGTAGAACAACGTCCCAGTTTTTGTGGTCTGGTTGATTATAGGCGGCGATCATGTCAGCAAGACTGCGGTGGAATCGCTCGGTGAAGCCGTTAGTCTGGGGATGATAACTAGAGGCAGTCTTGGGAGTTGTGCCGGAGGCGTGAAGAAGTTCGTTCACTAGTTGTGAAAGAAAGGCCCTTCCACGGTCACTGAGCAACACACGTGGAGCACCATGACGCAGTATAATGGCTCGGAGGATGAAATCGGCAATCTCAGAAGCTGAACCAGTAGTAACGGATGCCGTCTCGGCGTAGCGCGTCAAATGGTCAATGGCTCTTACTATCCACCGGTTTCCAGCAGCACTGACTGGGAGGGGGCCATAAAGATCGCCGCCTACAATTTCGAATGGTGTGGCTGGGCACGGAAGAGGCTGTAGTGTACCGGCGGAAGCAGATGTTGGTAGTTTTCTACATTGGCAGGTAGTGCAGGACCCGACGTACAGAGCTACACTAGTGGTAATGCCTGGCCAATAAAACCGACTTCGAAGGCGATCGTAGGATTTAAGTTAACCAAGGTGACCAGCAGTCGGATGGTCATGAAGCGGCCTGAGGGCTTCGGACCGAAGCGATCGGGGTAGAACGGGAATCCAGCACTGACCGTCAGGATGGTAAATTTTGCGGTACAACACCGAGTTGTCCAGCTTAAATTGCGAGATTGGCGACGGAGCCTTGCATTAGGTGGACGGGAACTGCCAGTGAGGTAGCCTATAATACGTCGACAGTATGGGTCAGACAACTGTCGAGAAGGAAAACCGTGGGGGTCGTCCGAAGGCAGCTGGTCCATAGAGGCGAGACAGGAAACCGCCGTAGACGTGGACTCGGAGGGCGTGTTGTGCAAATTGACGGCGGAAACCTCGAGTGGAGTCGCTGGTAGTGGGCAGCGAGAAAGAGCATCGGCGTCACTATGCTTCCTGCCACACTTGTACACGATCTCAAAATCATATTCTTGGAGGCGTAGAATACAGTTGTCCGAGGCGTCCCAACAAGTTCTTGAGGATCGAAAGCCAACATAAAGCGTGGTGGTCGGTCACAATGGTGAAATGGCGGCCACGTAGATATGGACAAAATTTCTGTACTGACCAAACGATGGCGAGGCACTCCTGCTCGGTGATCGTGTAGTTCCTCTCGGCTGCGGAGAGGACGCGGCTGGCGTATGCAACGACTCGCTCTCGCGAAGAGTTGTCGCGTTGCAGGAGCACGGCTCCTAAACCGCGGCCGCTAGCGTCTGTGTGCAGGAAGGTCGGTGCATCATCGTGAAAATGAGCAAGTACAGGGTCGGTCGTGAGGGCACTCTTCAATCTGTCAAAAGCCGATTCACATTCCTGAGACCACAAAAGGGCATACCGGAAGCAAGTAGCTTATGAAGTGGTGCGGATATGGAGGCAAAGTTTTGTATGAATCGCCGAAAGTAAGTGGCGAGACCAAGAAAACTTCGCAAATCTTTCGGTTTGTCAGGGCGAGGGAAGCGAAACAGTGCAGCAGTTTTATCAGGGTCTGGACGAATTCCGTCCTTGCTCACAACATGACTGAGTACCTTGATAGATCTGCTGGCGATATGGCACTTTTTAGTGTAAATTTGAAGACCAGCGCTCGCAAGACAAGTCAGGACCTCGTCCAAGCATTGCAGATGTTGAGGAAACGTTGATGAAAAGACAACAATGTCATCGAGATAACATAGGCAAGTCTTCCATTTCAGGCCACGCAGCACGGTGTCAATCATGCGCTCAAAAGTTGCGGGCGCATTGCATAGAACGAACGGCATAACATTGAATTCGTACAGGCCGTCCGGGGTTGCAAACGCAGTTTTTTCTTTATCATCTTCGTGCATGGGGATTTGCCAATAGCCGGAACCAGAGTCGAGGCTCGAAAAGTATTCAGCACCCTGTAAGGAATCTAGGGCGTCGGCGATGCGTGGCATGGGGTACACGTCCTTCCTAGTGATCTTATTGAGTGCTCGCTAATCGACACAAAATTGTACGGAACCGTCTTTTTTACGTACCAGAACGATGGGCGATGACCAAGGACTGGTTGAGGGTCGGATTATCTCCCGTTCGAGCATATCGTCTACGTTTTCTTCAATAATTTTTCGTTCGGCTAGAGAGACGCGGCACGGACGGCGGTGCACAATGGATGTTCCGTCGGTCTGAATACGATGGGCTGTAGCGGTTGTCTGGCCCAGGGCGGATATATGAACGTCAAAGGAGTTGGCATGCTTTTCCAACAAATCAAGCAGCTGCTGCTTCTGTGAGTCATTCAAGTCTTTGTTGATGGCTGCTGTAAAGGCCGAGGAAAAAGCATGATCTGCAGGATGGCCTTTAGAGGAGACAGGAGTAAGAGGCACAGCGCACCCAGGCTGCAGATCGGCAACGCAGGCGACAGTAGTGCCCCGTGTTAGTAAAATTTTATTTTTTGTGGTGTTGGTAGCAGCGAGAACAGTTGATCCATTGTTGAAGCGAGCCACACCAGATGCGAGAGCTATGCCTTTGTTAGGGCAACGCAGTGACGAGTGCCAAAACGTCACCAGAGTCGACGTCGTTGGACAAAACTGTAACTAATTGATGTTCGTTTGGTGGTAACTCGATGTCTACTGCAGCGATGAGTCGAAGTGGCCTGTAGGTTTCGTCGTTGAGCAAGTGGTCCGTGTCACTAAGATGGACGACACGTTGTGCACAGCAAATAGCCGCAGAAGCAGAGGAAAGAAAGTCCCAGCCTAAAATGAGTTCAAGGGAGCACGGGGATAGCACAGCAAATTCTATATGATGAAGAATTTCGTCGATTAGTACACGGGCAGTACAGAGAGCGCAAGGGCGAATCATTGTTTCCTGGGCAGTAACCAGTGTCGGTCTATCATAAGGCGTTGTGAGTTTTCGAAGACGGGCGCACAAATCAGCACGAATAACAGAAAACGCAGCCCCAGTGTCCACCAAACCATCATTGTCCACTCCCTCAACTATGACCGCAATCATATTGTAGGGGCGCGCTGGAGGAATTGGAGTCCTGTGTTGGAATGCAGTTTGTCCTCCAAAAACTGCATCGCTTAGTTTTGCGGACGCCGATCAGAAGTAAGGGAAGCAGGCTGAAGAGGAGAAGAAGAGCGACGGTAAGGCGACGGTGAACGGCGTCGGGTTGATGGGTGACAACTGCGCAGTTCACCCAACGCTGGCGGAGATGGAGACAGACGCGGCGGTGACGAATAACGGCGGCCCTGGTACAAGGCTCCTGCGGTATAGTCCCGTTCGCGTATGTCATATCCTCGGCACTCGTCTTGCTGGCGTGCAGTGCAGTGTGACCACGAAAGCGTGCAGTGTGACCACGAAAGCCGCAATAATAGCACGTAGGCCTATCGATCGATCAGGAGGGTAGTAGCTTGCGCTAACTGCACCGGGAGAGAGAGCAGTCAGAGGGACAGGTGACGGCTCAGGCGGTGGTGATGAAAAGCTCGTGGGAAAGCTTGTGGGAGATGCGGCAGCAACCGACGCGTACGTTCGTGGCGGGGACGTCGAGCTGACGGCGCCTGGAGGTGCGGCGGCGGTGTGCGGTAACGATGGTAGAATACGAGAGACAGTGGGCTGCAGGTTGGCCATGTGGGTCATGGACGTGAGCTCTTCCCTGATGACACGTCGCAATGACGTTGAAGAAGACTGAATGGGGCACACTGAAGGTAGTGTGAATCTCATCGATTCTAATTCTTCACGCATTATCGCCCTTATCGTGTCTCGCAGGTTTGGATCAGTCGTAATACGGGCCGCGTCAGTGTCTGGTTGTAGGCGCATAGACTCAAGCTCTTCGAGGCGCTGGCAGGTTGTCGCAACGTCAGCAACGGTAATGATTTGTGGGGTTTAACGTCCCAAAACCACCATCTGATTATGAGAGACGCCGTAGTGGAGGGCTCCGGAAATTTTGACCACCTGGGGTTCTTTAACGTGCACCCAAATCTGAGTACACGGGCCTACAACATTTCCGCCTCCATCGGAAATGAATGTCAGCAACGGTAGCCGGATTCTGGATTGCAAGGGCATTTAATGCGACGGGTGCAATCCCCTTAAGAATCTGGCGCACCTTTTCTCATTTCGTCATTGGTGTGTCAACCTGGCGGCAAAGTGAAAGAACAACCTCGATGTAGGATGTATACGACTCCCCGATGTGCTGTTTCCGAGTCGCGAGAGCTTTCTTTGCGAGAGCTGAACGAACAGCCGGTGTGCCAAAGACATGGCGAAGCTTATCTTTGAAGGCTGACCAGTTGAAGGCTGACCAGTGATGTCGATGAAGTGGTTGAGGAACCACGTCTTCGCGACACCCGTGAGGTAGAATGACACGTGAGCGAGTTTGTAGGTGTTATCCCATCGGTTAGCAGCACCGACACGTTCGAAATCGTCCTGCCATTCCTCCACATCTTTTCCGAGCATACCAGCGAAGGGATGGGGCTCACGCTTGAGGCTGTTGATGATGTGAGAAGGCGCGGCACGCGGTGGTTGAGTGGGAACGGCTGCAGCACCGGCCTCATCTGGGTGCGACATATTTCCGGACGCCTGGCCCAAGCGGCGACCTGATCGTAGCTCCAGGGGGTAGAGTGGTTGAGAGGATGGCGGGGGATCTAACAGCACGCTCCACCACGTATGAAGTCTTGGTTTGGATTACCTTTTATTACTCCCCAGGAACCGGCACCCGACAGCTACGATGAATGAGCCAAGATGATGATGCTACGCGACCACGATGAGGATGCATGAGCCACACATGATAATGATGATACTGTACCGGTGAAGAGGATGCGTAAACTAAATGCCAACAGTATTTTGACTACGTCTAAGGAAAGCAACCTACCAGCTTTGCCCCAAGCACAGGCTTAAATAGTTCGTTTTACAGCGAGTGCTCTCGGTAACCGGAAGCAATAAACGCGGACCATTAGTCTACCAAATTTCTAGGCAGATATGGCTACAACCTCCGGTTGGCCATTTGTCACAAAACGAGCGCCCAAAAAAGGCGCTCCGCCAAATTCTCGCGACGAAACGCCGAAGTGACGCCGCGAGGTCAACGATAAAAAAAGAAAACAAACATCCAAAGACTCCCCGGGCGCGCGACTTTCTCCCTCGGAAGCGTAAGTTCGCCGACGAAACCTCCTCGCGTCGGCGGCCGAGGAAGCCCTGGAATTTTCTCGATGGAAAGGGGCGTGGTGATGCCGGGTTGAGTCATCCGTTGCGGACAGCCCCCGTATCGTCTCGTCCTTTCCCCCAGCCTTCGCTGCGTATCGCGCCGACGAAATGATGAGAACTTTCTGGAATCTCGCGCGGAAGGTATTTAATCGAGCAGCCGAGATGGGAGATCAGCAGAAGAAGGTAGTTAACGCCAGAGTGCGTAGCATATCCCGCCGCGTCTGTCGGTGAAGGTTTTGTCCTTAGTGGCAAAGCAGGAGAAGAAGAAAGTATGCGCCAGAGAGCGTAGGGTGTTCCGCCTTGTGGTCGAAGCCTTTTGTCTTCCGTGACAAAGGAGGAGAAGAAAAAGATTTTCACCTGAGGGGTGACAACTCGAGCTACAGGCAAGAGTGTGTGTCTACCGCTATCGAGCGAAGACGCGTGGCAACAGCTGCGAGTGTGAAGCCGACGTCTTCCCGGCGAAAAAGTGTTAAGCTTGGAGAGCGGCCAAGTGAACACGTGAGGTTTCCTGGAAGAGAAACTTCGGGGGCAGCGGAACGACAGAGGTTTCCTGGAAGAGAAACTTCGGGGGCAGCGGAACGACAACAACGCTGGACTTTGAGTGAGTGATTCTCGGAAGAGTATCATCGAGACTTTTGTTCCTAGAACTTTGGACTGAATAGGTTTTCTATCTCTTTAGTCTTTAAGTGTCTTGGTTGTTCAATGCATGCGACTGCATTGTAGTGCGTATTGTTGTCTGTGTCCGTTGTTTCGAGTGTGGCTGGTTGTACTGTGTTGTACGTTGTTTGATTGGTGACATATTGTATTCAACTATTGTCGAGTGTGCATACTTGTGTATCGTTTTGATCTGCCATAACTGAGAATATATGTTTGTTTTGTTTATCAACTCTCGGCTCTGACTTGTTCTTTGGGCCACAGCCGGCGTCCGCTGGCGCGCCAAATAGGACCACTTCTAAATTGTCCACGCTTTCGTGGTGCGGTTCGGGAGGCCGATACTTCTGCCCTTAGAATTAGCCCGGCGATCGCCTCCCGAATTAACGGGACTTGTGACACCATTACTCCCACTCCAGTTGATCATCACACCCTTCTGTCCACCCGTGCTTCTCTCTGTTGTCTGTCCATCCATCTGTGCGTCCATTCGTCCCTGCTTCCATCCGTCCGAGCGTCGTGCTTCTGTTCATCCGTCTCTGCGCGTCCATCTCTCCCTCCGCGTTCATTCATCCATCCGTCCGTACTTCTGTCCGAATTGCATGACATACATTGCTATGTGACAATAGCTATCTTAAATGTGTGCACACTGTATCAACACCTTCATTTCACGTTTTCTTTTACAGAGCCGTCTTATACCAAGACCAGGTGAGCAGGTGTGTTGCGGTACCTAACGTGGAAGAGTTGGCTTATAATGTTAAAAGATACGGCCCAAAGAAAGAGCAGGTGCAAGTATTTTGACTACGTCTAAGGAAAGCAACCTACCAGCTTTGCCCCTAGCAGAGGCTTAAATAGTTCGTTTTACAGCGAGTGCTTTCGGTAACAGGTAGCAATAAACGCGGACCATCAGTCTACCAAATGTCTACGCCGATATGGCTACAACCTCCAGTTGATCATTACACCCAGGCACTGTCCTACAAAACAGTGACTGTTTCCAGTACTTGTGCCCGTAGTTTGAACCCCGTCGCACATTGTGAACTTGAGTTGTAGCCAGTACCGTACGTTGCTACAAGTGATCTCAAAATAAAAATATAATAACAGAGCACATGTAACTACCTAATGAAAGAGCAGACAGCATCTCGCCACCACATCCCAGTGTTCTGTACTTCAAGGGAAAACAATTTAGGGTGTTATACTGGAATTATTTCTCACGATGAAATCAGGCTAACTGAATTTCTTCTTTTTGTTTGCGGTGAGATCCTCCAGCTTTTAACACTGGCTTGTCACCAGTTATTTAAAACGCCAGTTAAATGAGGTGGTTCTTGAATTTCGCTAAGAGGAAAATAAGAAATTTTCCAAACGTGTATAGTACAACACGAATTAGTAGATGATGTTGAAAATAACAAATTTATCACAATTTAAATGCGGCTTATTCTTTATGCTTGCTTTTTAGTTCTATGTGCAGGTTAAACTTGTGCTATGCTGATTGGTGAGCCATGCACTTTGCGTTCTCGCTCCGTTAATAACCACCCCACACAGATTATGACATTAAGATATCCTGTATGCCTAGAGATATCATACGTAAGTAGTATTCAGCACAAACACTAAATGAACACTAGAGCAAGGGGTTGGCCATTAGCTAAGGCGAGTTATACATAGAGCTCTGAACAGAGCTGCGACAGTGCAGTAGCGGGTCTTTTTAATTATTTGTGACTTTTAAGAACGCATACCTGTTTCAGCAGTCTATTTTAATCATTATTTGTACTTCATGAACACTGCTTGTAGATACAGTGCATGGTCATATTAAAAAAAATATGCAGCGTTTGTAAATGCATGTACATGATACTTAACACGCGTGATATCTCATACGAGCATTGAAGAAAATTAACCTAGCCGTACACACTCGACTCCAGGTTGCGAACTTGCTTCACTCTGTTCATTTTTTCCCCAAGTTCTACCCCGCCACGGTGGTCTAGCGGCTGCGGTGCTCGACTACCGACTCTAAGCTCATGGAATCGAATCCAGGCCTTGGCTTCAACATTTTCGATGCAGGCAAAATGCTTGAGGGCTACGTACTTAGATTTAGGCGCTCATGTTACTGTCTTGGCAGTTTACTACGATTTAGGGGGGGGGGGCTTGGCCATCTACTTTGGTTGAGGTGCACTCCAGTTTGTTTAAACTTTCAGAAACCTCCACTACAACGTCTTTCTTTGTAACCACGTGGGGGTTTTAGTACATTATTTTTATCATCGTTAAATGTCATCTCCAAGTTTCATAGCGAGAATTCCGCCGCCAGTGATGTGTCGCAACTCAATGAATTTGCAAAGGGCGCTAAGGAACAGCCTTTTCGATTGAAAAAGGCCTCGAAAGACATTCATAAAAATAAGAAGCGTGAAGATTCTAGCATCGCTCATAGCATCTTGGCAAGAAGTACACAAAAAACGGCGTCTGATGATCAGGATCAGTGAACCGTACAGATGTAACGGTTCGTTTGCTTCTTGTATGGAAGTGCTGTTTGCGCTGTGGTAGGTACACCGAGTGCAAAGTGCTTTATGAATAGCCTTCCCGGAAAGAGGCCAGACACGCTTCAGTGGGCGTCTCCGCTTGCTTTGGTCACCATAGCCTACGTTTTTCACCGGCGGTCTCTTTCTCGCAAAGCCTAAAACGAAAAATGTTACTAAAGCCTTGGAATGTTTTGACAAGAAAAAGAAACGAAGATCATCAGCATGGGCCAGCAAAGATTCAATAATCTATAAATAAAAAAATGACACATCCCAATTACAGTGCGAATCGATTATATGCGAAGCACGAATGAAAAATGTTTATTTGTAACTTTAAAATCGCCCCGCCGCGGTGGTCTAGTGGCTAAGGTACTCGACTGCTGACCTGCAGGTCGCGGGTTCGATTCCCGGCTGCGGCAGCTGCATCTCCGATGGAGGTAGAAATGTTGTAGGCCCGTGTACTCAGATTTGGGTGCACGTTAAAGAACCCCAGGTGGTCAAAATTTCCGGAGCCCTCCACTACGGCGTCTCTCATAATCATATAGTGGTTTTGGGACGTTAAACCCTACATATCAATCAGTAAATTTAAAATCACCACAACGTAACAAGGTAGAGGTAAATGATGCCGTACATGACTTCCGTGTCATGATTATCATGTTTGTACGTGTCGTTTACCTTCGTCATCTATTCACGTTACGTAATACCAAATTTTGTATACGTGAAGCTAGCTAAACGGCTTCGAGCACACTATGAGCATGCTATGTTGTCATGTTTTTACATGACTAGCGTTTCTAATGGACGGAAATTTAAAGGAACCACTTTTAGTGTTGGTGAAGATTTTTCACGTCGTGTGCAAAACGTCCGTCGGCAATTGATTGCCTTTGCTAAAACCAAGTCGCTGCCTTTTTCCATCACGTACAAGACACTGCTAATGGGTCACAAGCGCTACGTCTACGATGAGCAATCGCAAACTGTAAGGGAAGCGTCGTAGCAATTTCCTCGGCGCAAATCTGCCGGGCACACCCCCACACCTCAATCTGGCATGTCACTCTCGGTAGTCTTTGCTAACGCGCGCAGTTTTTTTCCGAAACGCATAACTTTTTCTGAGCTTGTTTTGTCATCAAGCAGTAACGTATTGGTGATAACCGAGACTTGGCTGACAAATGATATAACCGATGCAGAAGTGCTAGATCACCTACCTGGATTTCAACTTTATCGTAAGGACCGTACAGGCGCACGTGGAGGCGGGGTTCTGATAGCTGTGCACCAACAGTTATCGTGCTCGGTGGCCAGGACCAACTCTTCTGAACTTGAAATTCTTTGGGTCGTTTGCCGTGCTCACCCTCATACTGTCCTTGTAGGCGTTTGTTATAGGCCCCCGAACAGTGACCCAGATTTCGCATATAAGCTCAACAACAACCTGAGTGACCTTGGGAAACAGTATCCGCAAGCAGAGATACTGCTTTTCGGCGATTTTAATTTTCCTCAAATAGATTGGAGTAGTAGCGTCCCGTCAGCTGTGGGCAGTGAGCCCGCAAGGGACTTCATAGATTTCTGCCTGAATTGCAATCTAACCCAACTTGTATCCCAACCAACGCGCGTTACAGAGAGCAATTCCAGCATCTTAGATCTAATACTAACTAGTCATCAAGAGAGCTTATCATCAATTACATATCTGCGTGCCGTCAGTGACCACAAGGTAATCCATGCGGCTTTTGCGTTTCGACCTGTAAAACGCGATCTTGTCACCAAAACAATCCGTCTTTACGACAAGGGCAATTATAGTGCCATCAATAATGAATTGATATCTTTTCTTCCTGAGTTCGAGAGAATAAGCCATACACGCTCTGTGGATGAGAATTGGATTATATTTAGAGATAAGTTAGCCACTCTTGTCGAGAAATTTATCCCAAAAATAACGTTTACCGCAAACCGTAACAAGCCATGGTTTTCACGTACACTTCACAAACTAAGAAACAAGAAAAAACGCCTCTTCCGATCAGCCAAACAGTCTAAACTTCTGTCCTTATGGGAAAAATATTACGCCGCGGAAGATGATTATCTTAGAACCATTCGTAACGCCAAACACGTGTTCTTTCATGAAGAGCTGCCCAAAATGCTTGCAACCAGCCCTCGCAAATTCTGGGAGGTGATAAACCCTCAGGAGATGCGCACCACTAGTCTTTCAAATGCGCATGGCGATATAGTCGACAACAATGAATGCGCGAACCTTTTTAACGAGGCCTTTTTCTCTGTTTTTACGAATGAGAGTTCAGTTCCCGATTTTTCTTCACCTGCGCGCAGCACCGAGTCTATGCCCCCGATTGCATTTTCTACGGACGGCATCATTTCGATTATAGAAAAGATTAAGCTTTCTTCTTCTGCAGGTGTGGATGACATTAATTCAAAACTTCTCATAAATGTTAAACATGTGTGTGCCGCATACCTTACATTGTTATTTTCGCAGTCATTATCATCAAGCATTCTGCCAGCAGACTGGAAAGTAGGCAAGGTCGTTCCAGTCTACAAATCAGGTAACAGAGATTCTCCACTAAATTACCGTCCCATATCTTTAACAAGTATCCCCTGCAAAATCATGGAACATGTCATCTACTCCCATATCATCAACTTCTTGGACTCAATGCACTTTTTTCATCCTTCTCAACACGGGTTCCGAAGGGGTTATTCTTGTGAAACGCAGCTGGCCATTTTCATTCATGACTTACATTCTAACCTTGACTGCAACATTCAGACCGATGCTCTTTTCCTGGATTTCGCTAAAGCATTTGACACTGTCCCTCACAAACGCCTAATTCTTAAATTATCTCTGTTAAATCTAGATCCTAATGTACTTGCATGGATAACATCTTTCCTGACTAATCGTTCCCAGTTTGTGTTTGTTAATAATCACTCATCTAACCGACTACCTGTAACCTCAGGTGTCCCGCAAGGGTCTGTCTTAGGGCCTCTACTCTTTTTAATTTACATTAACGATCTACCATTGCATGTATCATGTAACTTTCGTATGTTTGCCGATGACTGCGTAATCTACCGATCAGTAACCAACATTCATGACCAAACACTAATTCAGCATGATCTTAACAACATACAAACATGGTGTGATCGTTGGTTAATGAACTTAAATCCTAATAAATGTAAGCTTGTTTCTTTTTCTCGCCACCGTAACCCTTTTGAGTTTACCTATTCCATCACTAATGTTCCCATACAATCAGTTCAATCATTCAAATACCTCGGCATCACCTTGGCTCATGACCTGTCTTGGCGTCATCACACTACTAACATCATCTCGTCTGCTAATAAATCACTCGGATTTCTCAGACGACACTTACGCCATACTCCGCCTCACGTCAAGACGCTTGCGTACAAATCATTTATCAGGTCCAAACTCGAGTATGCATCTTCCATCTGGAGCCCTCATCAATCATACATCATAAGAGAACTCGAATCACTTCAAAATCGGGCTACCAGGTTCATTCATTCTGCATATTCGTACGATATCAGCATCTCATCTCTAAAGGCGGAATCAGGTCTAGAAACCCTTGCTTCACGCCGACAGTATGCCACCCTCTCTCTTTTTCATATGTTTTATTTCAGTTCACTGAATCATCCACCGTACATCACGCCCCCTCCGCACATATCCCATCGCACTGGTCATCCGTTACAAGTCGCAATACCACGTACCCGGACCACTGTATTCCAAGCCTCCTTTTTCGTAAGAGCAGCAAAAGACTGGAACGGCCTTCCTCACGCCATCTGTACCATCACTAACCCATCTATGTTTGCAGAAGCCATTAAAAACACCGTTGTATAGTTCTCTTTTTTTTTTGTTATGCACCACCCCTTATGTAATACCCCTACAGGGGGTCTTTAAGGAAATAAAAGTGAAGTGAAGTGTCCCGATTATCATGTTTACACCAGTCATATCTTTAGGCATTTATTCACATCACGTAACACTAAATTTGGTATATGTGGATCTAGGAAAACGGCCGTGAGAGCATCATGAAGGGCCCAATATACTCCAATGTCGCGTTGACGCGCGGGCACGATGGGCACAGCGACGCTACGTTCGCAAAACGCAAGCAATCTTTAGTCTCACCCAGGTGCGATCAGCGTCCGTCGACGTGGCCCGACGGCAACCGGCGGGAAATGCGAAAACCTTCATTTCAAGCAGATGCGTTACCAAGACAACACAAACGGCCAGGGAATCTAAAAGTCATAGGTGGCTAGACAGATAGATAGATAGATAGGTAGATAGACAGATAGATAGATATATAGATTGATTGATAGATAGATAGATAGATACATAGATAGATAGATAGATACGCTCAAAGTTACCAAAATTCGCTAAAAAATGCTTCGCATTTAAAAAAATACCTTTTAGCAACTTCACCTATATTGAGGTAGTACATAGTGCTTCAAAATGAAATATTGCGTATATCTTATGTCCGAGCACCAACGCAAGCTTTTTGATGCTGAATACAGAGCTTTTCACAAAAATGTGAAATTCACATTTTTTGAACTATCTGATAAACTTCAGTTAATAAATATTGTTACTTTGTAGCATGTCAAAAAGGTCACCAGCACATATTTTATTCTTGTCCTTGGAATTTGTCATGTGTCCAAAAAAATCACAAACCTGCCAACATTATTCAATATTGCTCGTGGGAAAAACTCTTCAAGAATTTATATACATAAGTACGTCATAATTTTTAGATAGATCCCTTCATTACCTTGATGGAAATGCCATTTATTGAGTGTACTCTCGAACAAATTTTGAAAAACGAAGTTGTTGTTTGACAACTGTTAGTTCACTCAGCGCCATACTACAGACTCTCATAACTAGGGAGCAAAATTTTCGGCAACGGAAATAAATGACCAGGACGAGTTTCGAACTTCAAAAAACGTGAAAATTTTTTCCGCCATATTCATAATGGTAAAAAAAACCGCTGGGTTATTTTGCATGGCACAACCCTAATTGTTGTATTGTTTATTACATTGAATTACTCCTTTGCTCCTTTTGCCTCAACTAATAGTGTTAGCCAATATATTTGTGTGTTTATGAAGCTGTTTGTGCATTTAGCCATTTCATTCTCTATATTATAGTTCTTTGCCTTAACCATTTCGCCATCTCACCGGCACATCATTATTTATAATGTGTGATCTTTTATTTTTGTGCTGCAAGCCAGTGCCTCGAACAAGGCCTATCAGGAGTCTTGAATTAGCCATTTCATTCTCTATATTATAGGTCTTTGCCTTAACCATTCAGCCACCTCACCGGCACATCATTATTTATAATGTGTGATCATTTATTTTTGTGCTGCAAGCCAGTGCCTCGAACAAGGCCTATAAGGAGTCTTGAATTAGCCATTTTATTCTCTATATTATAGTTCTTTGCCTTAACCATTCAGCCACCTCACAAGCACATCATTATTTATAATGTGTGATAATTTATTTTTGTGCTGCGAGCCAGTGCCTCGAATAAGGCCTATGAGGAGTCTTGAAAAGGATAAATTGATTGTGCTCGCACTGTTTTTTGCTCTGTACTCGCCTGGTGTGGCTGTGCTGACAAATTGTTTTTCCTCTTTTTCAGAAAAGAATTCTGCACGATACTGTTACAATAGGAAAGCAACACAGGTGCTTTAGGTATCTGGAAGTTATGATATTCCTTCTTCGTGTTTTAAATTCCAGTTAAAAAGCTATCGAAATAAAATATACGTTTTGACAATTTTTTTCACAACTTGGAGAATGTCTGTGCTGTATTTCGTTTTATGATCACGGGAAAAATAAAATTCAATTTCAGTGAATAGTAAACTTGTCCTTGTTGGTTAACAAACATTCTAATTCACTTCATATATCTTTTAGCTGGTGCAGGTGCAGTTAGCTGGTGCAGGTGCCGATAGATAGATAGATAGATAGATAGATAGATAGATAGATAGATAGATATGCTCAAAGTCGCCGAAGTGTGCTAATAAATGCTTCGCATTTAATAAAACGTGGTGCAGAAGTACTTTAGGCAAAAAGTCGTACTTTCGTACTTTCAAGGCAGATATGTAAATTATAAGAAAGCGTTTTATGAAAAAAAATGCCAGCATATCCACGGGGTGAATGATGGAGAGTTGGGCCAAGCATCCGTCCGTCCATTCGTTCTTGCTTCCGTCCGTCCACGCGTTCATCTGTGTGAACGTACGTGCATCCATACGCCCATCCATGCGTGCGCCTGTTAGTGCGTGCGCACGTCCATCCGTGTGTCCATCCCTGCGTCCGTCCATGCATCCAACTGTCCATGCAGCCATCCATGTGTCTGTACATGCATCTGTCTGGGTGTCCGTTTGTTCATCTAGTCAACACTGCAAGTACCACCATCTAACATCTTTTCATCATATATTCTGTATATAGCAGCACCACCATTCAGCGGACATTCCGAGGACTAAGGAGAGGTGGCACACGCACACCTTTCCTATGGCTTGAGCTTCGTGTTTATTTCCCACCTTTAACCACCTCGAGTTCATTGCATATACCAGTTCACTGTATTCATGGCACTGCGGCCCAACGCTCGCTAAACTTTCTAAAACCAAGGAAGTTACGCCCAGCGTGTATAACGTGGCAACCCTTTCATGTCAGATTGTGCTCAATGAACTAGTCCAAGGCTGCTAATAGGGAATGAGAGGCAGGAAAATTTGGCTTTTAGTTAATGCGCACGCTGTGAATTTACTATTGTTCAACAACACACAGGAAAAATCTCCCACCGGCACCATTTTGCAGGTCAAACCATAAGACATGTTACGCACTACTACAAGGGACGAACGGGTGCCGCTTTAAGGAGCTTCGCTCCTAAACATGTAATGAACACTTGCAAGATGGTTGCTTATTGATAATTCGTTATGCTTAGGCAAAGAATGTATACTGCTGTACAAATCCCAATCAAAAAGTCGAATAGTGGTTGTACACCAAAATACATTTTCAGAAATGCGAGAAAATAAATACTTAAATGAATGAAACGTATTACAACGTTTCCTTGCCACCTTTAGGTATTGTAGGCAACCGGCAAAGAAATATGATAAAGGTTGATTGATTGATATGTGGGGTTTAACGTCCCAAAACCACTATATGATTATGAGAGACGCCGTAGTGGAGGGCTCCGGAAATTTAGACCACCTGGGGTTCTTTAACGTGCACCCAAATCTGAAATATGATAAAGGTGTATCATACTAATGTGGAATTCATAAGAAACTTCAGGGCGAATCTTATAACGAGGATTTTCAGTCATGCAAGTTCCCGAAGAAAAATTGGTGTAATGATATAAAAAGCGCACGTTCGTTGAGACCATACTTAAGTCACCTGTAAATGCTTGTGGAAATGTTTATAAGAACGCCGATCTTGCTTCAATATGTCAAGCGACCTGGCGGAAGTTATACAGTTTCTAAGAAGGCAGTTACATTTCTAAGAAGGCTAGTAGCTCTCTAAGTATTCGCAATGCCCGTGGCCTATAGATGGCGTGCCGTACAATCCAAGATGGCTGCGGGAGGATGATCAAACCGTAAACTCGCATAAGAAAAGATTGGACGCCTGAACGTACTCCCCGAGCCATTTTCACCGGATGAACTCTTGATCGTCAAATGAATGTATATCAGAACAAAGTACTTTCCAAAACAATATTAACTGCTGAATGTTCGCTACCTGTTTCTTGCTGCAGTGCGAAGTGGTGTTGGTGTCAGTTGATTGTCCGTGTATCAACGATGCTTCGCGTAATCCTGTGCGTGGTACAAAAATCTGCGCGAACTAAAATTAAGGCGAGATCTGAATGGCCCTCCGAGATCATTAGTGCCGAGCCTGTCTGGCGGATTCGCCGCACTAGTAGGCCTCTAGCGAGTAGTGCACCGTCGCGACTGCACAGGATCGAATGTTTAACGTAGTGATGGTTTGCGAACATATCACGCCGTCGTCATTACTTGTGCTGTAAGCATCATGCAGCTGCTTCTTATCAGAATACAAGCATTTGACTTCCCCTAAGATAGCGCTTTTGTCACAACCATGATCACACTAGCAGTGCACAATTCCCTGCACTCGGATGTTGCAGGTTGCATCAACGCGATCGAAACAAGGATGTTCACATGCCTACGCTTTTCGCAAAGTCGAAATTATGAAAATGTGTCAAAAGAGAACGTATTTAGGATCACCCTGGTGAAGCGCAGAGAAAGTTAGCGTGGACTGTAGTCGTAACTACATATTTGATTGCTCTAACTATTTCGAATAGCTAATCGAGCTTGAGCGTGTTGGCGGCTTGCGGCGTTTTGTACTATCTACTGTGATTGGGATACATTCAATGCACAAGCAAAAGCATGCTTTAATTTTGAGATCGCTGATGGATATTATACTATAAGTACAATCAAATAGACCCCCATAGCGTGAAAAGACATTAACGCAGGTACAACGAGACGTGAAGTGCAACTCTCTATTTACGAGTTAGCAGCTGATCATTCATCGCCGCTGTCAGTCTCAGAGCGTTGACAACCATCTACGTCCAGTGAAAAATCCTCGACGTCAAGACGGTTTCTTTGAAAAACGCTGCTGAAAGTATTCCGAGGTAAGCTTTCTGCCAAACGACTTCGATAGCACCAAGAACGCGTCATTCACCCCGCACAACACAATAACAGCGTCACTCTCTACGTTTATCTGGGAGTGCGAACATCATTTCACTCCGATACCCGGCAAGAAAGCAAGCACTTGCAGTGCGCTGCCATCTGTCAACAAATGTAAAAAACAAGCGGCGCACCGTAGCCCATGGTTTAGAAAAGCGAATCACGATCCTGCGCTACTTTCCGCGTACAATGAATGTTATGGGATTCATGCCCTACAAATGCACTGACGAATGCTATACGCCCGTGAAGCAGGGCGAGTTTTAATTAGAATGGTCAGACGATAACATTTAACTATCCCATAGTTGCAGCAGAAAACCTTGCGAATGTGATATGTGATCTTGTGGGCTATATTCGAAAGCGCAAGCTGCCACATATCTTCACGAACACTTCCTGTCTCGCAAGAACGAATCAGATTTATCGTTTAACGGACGGTATGGTATATTAACTGATTCACGAAACATACAAAACGGTTTGTGTTCGTTTCTTTCTAACACACTAAAACTGCGGCGAGCACCGCCGAACAAGAAAGCATTGGAAGTGTCTTCCTGCTGACCACTTTTGAGAGTACGCTCCCGGATTCCGCTAGGCGGCGCGACCGTCGATGAACATTGCGAATATAAAGCAAACTACGATTTGTTACCATGCACTGGCCATACATTCAACGAAGACCACGTTGCCATTCGGCAGGTGTGAAAGTGAGCCAGAAATAAAGGCAAAAATCGACAAAATAATCTTTAAATGTAACGAATCACTGGAATTATACGCAAAAGAATAAACCAGTATAATTTATAAATTTTCTTAAATGCAAATCATGTCGAGTAATGAAAATATAGAAATAAGACCACAATAATTTTCTCTTGCTCTTACAGCCAAAGTTGGCTGGGAAAATCAGTTTTTTTCATTTGTTTGACTATAAAGATTATGTACCCAAAGGCCAAAAGCTTTATGGAGGAGTGTCGACAAAACACAAATAAAGGGAAACCGAATATAGTGAGAAAAATGAACGAAGAACAGATTTTGAAGGAGTACGACGCTTCGGGGTTTACGAAATGAAATGACCTCAGAGCGATAGCCAGAGCGATAGGACATATAGGGCGGCAATATTATAAGTGGATCGACGGCCCATGTAGAACGCTGTGCTATAATATTCATCAAATAAAGTCAAGCGGCAAAATTTACCACGTGCTACTAAAGAGGAAACGGAAAGGCTTGATTTCGCAGCTCTTAAATTAGTGCTGTTGTAGTGAGTAAAAATTATATTTTTCCTGGTAATATTACATGGAATATATTGGCATATCAATATTCGTAACAAGTGACCAGTTATATAATGCAACGCAGTTTAACAGTTCAATTGACAGAATTGTTTTTTGGAAACACTGCAATACATGATAATTTGTTTCACCCCGCTGTGGTGGTCTAGTGGTTAAGGTACTCGGCTGCTGACCCACGGGTTGCGGGATGGAATCCCGGCTATGGTGGCTGCAGTTTTGATGAAAGTGAAAATGCTGAATGCCCGTGTGCTCAGATTTGGGTGCACGCTAAAGAACGCCAGGTGATCCGAATTTCCGAAGCCCTCCACGACAGTGTCTCTGATAATCATATGGTGGTTTTAGGATGCTAAACCCCACACACATCAATAAATATTTTTTCCATAAATAATAGTTTCCACCCGGTGGCGCAGGAAGTGTAAAGTATTATATAAGTTCAGTGGGCCTATACAACATTATTGAGAATACAGTTCTTCCCAGAGAGAGCGTAATATTGGAGCACTCCTGCGAACAAGCTAGTAGGAACGTTAAATTTAGAAGACCAGCAACGTTTTTATGCTTAAATTGCGGGAGATCGCTTTCATGTTCATTAGCCTTTTCTGATGCCTGAAAATACTCGCGTATTGGTTTAATTTATAGAAAAGGTTTAATATAGTGGCTGATATTTAGGTTTTTCTTTCTTTTAGGTGCAGGTAGCAAAAGAGTTCAGGACGAAATGCAACTAAATAAGAGCTTAATGTAGGCATAAAGTAGTCAGGGCGCCGACGTACAGTTTTATCGCCAGAAGGGGCACTAAAATAGACACTAGGATGCAAAGTATTCAGAAACGGCAGCCACGACGACTACAATGTCGAGCTTATAAAATATATATAAACAAATATTGAGCAGTTAGGAATGTACAAGGCTTTACTATAAGTCACGCTCAACGACAGACATGGAGCACACTTTGGGATCATGCTTAGCATTTTGGGCAGCAAAGACAACCTTCGAATAGTTCAGATTTTCCCCTACTATACTACTGCACGTCAAATCTTTCCGTTCCCTAGCAGTATTTAACCAGGCGCGTGTTTTGGCGTTGTCTTTGAGCACATGATCATCGTGCATTCTAAAATAATGAACAACGCTGTCCACTGTGCGTCATTTTTCGTCCAGCCATAAAGTTTTAGTGTTCACGGGAAATTTGGTTATGAAACTAAGCCTGTCAACTAAAATCATCATCATCAGCCTGACTACGTCCACTGCAGGACAAAGGCCTCTCCCATGTTCCGTCAGTTAACCCCGTCATGTGCTTGCTGCTGCTAACTTATACCCGCAAACGTCTTAATCTAATCTGATCATTTAACCTCCTGTCTCCCCCTTCTGGGAATCCAGTTAGATACCCTCAATGACCAGCGGTTATCCTGTCTACGCGCTACATGTCCACTAAAACAGCTGTGCTGAAAGCCAGAACAATGGCGCTTGGCTATTGCTTTCTAACACAATAAAAACTCGAAAAGAAAATTGGTGGGCTTCGCGGCTGTGCCAATTCACAGACCGCTAATCCGTTCATCCTGATAATGCAGGTTTTTGCTCGCATCATCACCGACCTGCTCGTGTCTGCCTTTCTGACAGCCTCGTCTGCCACTCCGGGAAAGTTCGGGCCTGCTGGCAACGGAAGTGAACCTTGCGTTTTACTCCTGCCTGTCACCCAAGCTGCAGGACCTTCAGCAGCGCCCCCTTCCCGCTGTGGATAATCTAAAGGAAACTAGCTGCCATATCGCCGTCGACAACATCCTATGCGCAAACTATAAAGCAGCAACCACCGTCCCCCGCGCACCGTGGGCTTCGCGGCTGTGCCAATTCACAGACCGCTAATCTGTTCATCCTGATCATGCAGATTAGTAGCTGGTATCAAGCACTTACTAAAAAAAACGAGTGATTACTCTTGGTGCAGCTGCCAAGCCCACAGTGCTGCCTTTTACTAACGCCATCAGCCTCGTACAAACGCAAGAGCAAACCTGTCATTTTCTGTACATTGTACTAACATGCGTAGTCTTCTTCCCAAGCGCTTGCCCCTGTCTAATCTAGTACAATCATCCGGCAGTAGTGTACTGATACTAACAGAAACATGGCTCAGTGACGTCATTTCAGATACAGAGAAACTGGCCGACTTGTCAATCTTCAACGTCTTTCATCACGATAGCAAAAATGCACGTGGCGGAGGCGTACTCATCGCCACTAAAAAAGAACTATCATGATCTCTAATGAACACATCTTCACAACAAGAATCATTATGGGTAATATGCCGTGCCCCTCCCGAAGCAATAATACTTGGCGTATGCTATAGGCCCCCTCGAACTGACCCAGACTTCCCCCGCAAACTTAACGAAATATTATCCCAGCTAACTAATAAACACCCTAACGCACGTATTCTGCTTTATGGGGATTTTAACTTTCCCTCCACTAATTGGCTCAATCAGGTTTCATCAACCTCGGCAAATACTGAAGCAAGAGGATTCGTCGATGTTTGCCTCAACTTTAACATCATCCAACAGGCAACCGAACCAACCCGCGTCACAAGTGAATCCTCAAACATTTTAGACATGGTACTAACAAATAGCCCCGAAACCTTAAAATCTATTGCATACTTACGTGAAATCAGCGATCACAAAGTCATTCATACCATATTTACCTTCACCCCAAAAATACACCCCATTTTCCGCCAAACAATTCACTTGAATGATAAGGGTAATTATGAATTAATTATTCGTTAATTACGAGATTTCCTACCATACTTCGAACTCAATCTTGGTTCCTGTTCTCTCAATGACAGCTGGCTAATGCTTAAGGACAAGATAATTGACTTGACTAATAAATTCATTCCCACAGTGAGCTTTACTGCCAATAAAAATAAACCATGGTTTTCCAAAAGTTTGTAAACATTTGAAAATAAAAAAAGCGCCTCTTCCAAGCTGCGAAGTTTAATGGTAATGCATGCGCATGGGGCAAGTACTATGCTGCGAAAGATGCTTATTATGTTGAAATTAAAAGAGCGAAACAGACATTCTATCACAATGATTTATCTAAAATTCTGAAATCTAACCCTAGAAAATTCTGGAAAATTATAAATCCGCAACTAACATGAGACATCACGCTTACAAACGATAAAATGAAGACGTAATTGTTGAAAAAACAGGTCACTGACCAATGTCAAATAAAAACAAAGACGTTTCGGGATCCGTACGGATCCCTTGTTCACAATGGGATGACGGCTGAGCAACAGGTTCTTATGTAACGTTGAGCGCATGACGCAAAGTCCGGGAGTACACGTGGTTTAGTGTGCCAGATGATCTATTGATTGTGTTACTTGTCGTCTGAATGATTAGTGATTCGAGGTTCAGTCTGGTTGTAAAATTCTTCTCCGTGGCCATGATGCGTGCGTTGTCCCAGCTTATCTCGTGGCCCGTCTTCTCGGCATGCTCTGCGAGTGCATTTGTCACTGTGTGGCCCTTGGCGACGTCATTCTTGTGTTGCATCAGACGTCTGCAGTAATTTCCACTCGTGCCAATGTACACCGATTCGCAATCGGCGCATGGTATCTTGTAGACTACGCCAGGAAAGTGTTGCCGAGGGAGAGGATCCTTCACATTTAGCAACTCAGCCTTAAGCTTGCTTGCTGGAACATGCGCGATCTGTACACCACGTTTTCTGAATAGACGGGCTAGGGCTTCGCTTATATTTCGAATATAAGGAATCGATGCACGCTTTTTCGTAGACGATGTGTTATGCATGGCTTGACTAGTTGACTGCAGTTTATGCATGACGGATTTAGTTGTTTTTCTAATAAAAATCTTGGGGTATCCATTCCTGATCAGGTCATCTTCAATGGTCCGGAGCTCCTCCTGCAGGCTTCCTTCATCGGAACAAGTGTGAACTGCTCGTTGAACTAAAGACCGAATCACTGAGCGTTTGTGGGCTACCGGGTGGACTGACTCATAGTCGAGGTATCTACCGGAGTGCGTTGGCTTTCGGTACACAGCGAAGGCGAGGCCTTCGCTGTGTACCGGCGAGGCCACAAGTATGGACAATCGGCTATCACCAGGATTCGTCACTTTTTGAGTGCATCTACGCGACTGGCAGCCTTCAAGACACACCTGCGTTTCAACATAACCTGTAAGTCCAAGCAACTCATCCCAAAATCTTTGCAGTTAAAGCACCCCGTGAAATCGGCATTCGGTCATCAAGTCATTTCGAAAGCTGAACGGCAGCTTCTTCAAGCACGGATAGAAGACTGCAAGCAGACTGTGAAGCGCCTTGAAACTGACATTTTCTTCACAACACGCCAGCTGGAATTCATCATGCCTGAGTTACTCCCTGAAATACATCTCGTTGCGAACCAAGCATCGCGACGACGAACAGAAAAGCAGGAAACGTCACAAGAGCGCAAGCTGAGTGCTTTGCTAGAAAAAGGCAGGAAAACCAGAGGACCCATGTTCGAGGTCAGGAACTTGTCGTCATACCAGCTAACTCCTGCGGAATGCAAAGTTTTGAGCCGTGGTCTCAACTTCAACCAAGCAAAGCAGCCGGACACTCGCAAGGTCGTGTGTGCTGTCGAAAACGCTATTGGTCTACTTGGAGAAAGTGAACGAGACGAAGTCCGTACGAGAGCAGTAGGTATACTATCGAGGATTCGCAAGTCTTGCTGCCAGCAAGTCCTCTCGGAAGACGAAGAAAAAGCGATTAAGGCATTGCACAAAAACAAGAAGATTGCTGTACTTCCTGCGGACAAAGGCAACGTGACGGTTGTGCTTGACCGGTCGACGTATGAGTCGAAGATGACGGAGATAGTGGGAGACTGTACAACGTACGCCAAGATTAACAAGGATCCTACCTCGAAAGTCCAAACTGGCCTGCAAAAGACGCTCTCTAGTATTTTTCAGACGCTTCCTGCATCAGCGAAAAGGTTATACTTCCAGCTGCTGTGCACCAATGGTTCTGCTCCAGCGATATACGGTTTACCGAAGATTCACAAAAGCGGAACGCCTCTCAGACCCATAGTAGATTTCACTAGGTCACCCCTGTACAGCCTCTCAAAGTATCTTCACGGCATCCTGGCTCCCCTTGCAGGCAAGACTGAAACTAACCTCCGGAACACCAATGACTTCATACGCAAAATCAAGAGTATCACTGTGGATGTCGACGAAGTACTGGTTTCATTTGATGTCTGCTCCCTCTTCACAAGTGTTCCCGTCGACCTTGCTGTAGACACTTCCAGACAATTGCTTCACAAGGACACGACATTGGCCGATCGCACACCGTTCGACGTCACCGAGCTGTGCACCTTGTTACGGTTTTGCCTATCCAACACTTACTTCTCGTACAAGGGTGAATTCTACAGGCAAGTTTTCGGTACCGCAATGGGAGCGTCGATTTCGGTCACAACTGCGAATATCACAATGGAAGCAATTGAGCAGAAAGCATTGCGAACATTTCAGCCGAGACCCAAGGTTTTTCTGAGATACGTCGACGACTGCTTCTGCGTGATAAAGAAGAAAGACGTCCAAGCTTTCCTTGACTGCCTAAATGGTATCGAGACGTCCATCAAGTTTACTGTGGAAGAAGAAAAAGACGGTTGCCTCCCTTTCTTGGATGCAGTTGTAAAACGTACTCCCACAGGCCTCGCCATCGCTGTGTACCGAAAGCCAACGCACTCCGGTAGATACCTCGACTATGAGTCAGTCCACCCGGTAGCCCACAAACGCTCAGTGATTCGGTCTTTAGTTCAACGAGCAGTTCACACTTGTTCCGATGAAGGAAGCCTGCAGGAGGAGCTCCGGACCATTGAAGATGACCTGATCAGGAATGGATACCCCAAGATTTTTATTAGAAAAACAACTAAATCCGTCATGCATAAACTGCAGTCAACTAGTCAAGCCATGCATAACACATCGTCTACGAAAAAGCGTGCATCGATTCCTTATATTCGAAATATAAGCGAAGCCCTAGCCCGTCTATTCAGAAAACGTGGTGTACAGATCGCGCATGTTCCAGCAAGCAAGCTTAAGGCTGAGTTGCTAAATGTGAAGGATCCTCTCCCTCGGCAACACTTTCCTGGCGTAGTCTACAAGATACCATGCGCCGATTGCGAATCGGTGTACATTGGCACGAGTGGAAATTACTGCAGACGTCTGATGCAACACAAGAATGACGTCGCCAAGGGCCACACAGTGACAAATGCACTCGCAGAGCATGCCGAGAAGACGGGCCACGAGATAAGCTGGGACAACGCACGCATCATGGCCACGGAGAAGAATTTTACAACCAGACTGAACCTCGAATCACTAATCATTCAGACGACAAGTAACACAATCAATAGATCATCTGGCACACTAAACCACGTGTACTCCCGGACTTTGCGTCATGCGCTCAACGTTACATAAGAACCTGTTGCTCAGCCGTCATCCCATTGTGAACAAGGGATCCGTACGGATCCCGAAACGTCTTTGTTTTTATTTGACATTGGTCAGTGACCTGTTTTTTCAACAATGCCTTTACCTGACCAGACGGCATTCCGTCGAACTCTCGACTAAATGAAGACGTAAGCGACGCTGCCTGTGCCAATATCTTTAACACCGCGTTCTCATCAGTGTTCACTAAAGAAGCCGACGTACCGTTTCCTACACCACCTACTACGACATTACCAGTGATGGCTCCTGTTGTGTTATCCGTAAGTGGCATTTCATCACTCATTGACAAATAAAACATTCATCATCAGCTGGCGTAGACAATATTAGCTCTAAATTGTTAAAAAATACTAAGAAAATTATTGCAGTGTACTTTTCGATGATGTTCTCATTGTCACTCGAAACAGCAATTTTACTAGACGACTGGAAGGAAGGAAAGGTCATTCCAGTCCACAAATCAGGTAACAGACAGCCCCCCCCCTAAACTATCAACCCATCTCTCTAACAAGTGTCCCCTGCAAAATCATGGAACATGTCATATATTCACGCATCATGAACTTTCTTGACACCAACAATTTTTTTTCATTCTTCCAAGCACGGATTTTGTAAATCATTACCCTGTGAAACCCAACTTGCTATATTTATTCATGATACAATCTCTTCTCTCGACCATCACTTTCAGACCGATGCAATCTTTCTCGACTTCGCAAAAGCCTTCGATAAGGTACCGCACAAACGCCTTCTGTTAAAACTTTCCCAAATGAACCTGCACCCCAACATTCTTGCATGAATCACACAATTTCTTACTAACCGCTCTCAGTTCGTCTCCATTAAAAATACCCGTTCTAGCTTCCTCCCAGTAACATCCGGCGTCCCCCAAGGATCTGTACTCGCACCCCTGTTGTTCCTAATATATAGTAATGATCTTCCTGTTCATGTATCTTCCCATATCCGTTTATTTACCGACGACTTTGTCATCTATCGCACAGTTAGTAACATTTCTTATCAAACTACACTCCAACAGGATCTGGATCTCGTGCAACAGTGGTGTGATATTTAGTTAATGAAGCTTAACGCCACTAAATGCAAACTCGTCTCATTTAAACGCCAGCGTAATCCTTTATCATTCTCATACCTAATCTCTAATTCCGCTATCGAACAAGTTCAGTCATATAAATACCTAGGCGTCACCTTAACATCTGACCTTTCCTGGAACACACAATTCAACAACATCATATCACCAGCGAACAGATTCCTTGGTTTCCTAAAGCGTCATTTGCGTCACGCACCACTAGACATTAAACTTCCGGCTTACAAATCGCTCATCAGACCTAAACTAGAATATGCAGCGCCCATCTTGAGCCTGCACCAGATATACCTAATAAACTAAATAGAATCTGTATAAAATCGTGCCACTAGGTCAATTCCTTCTTCATATTCATACGACATAAGCATATCATCCCTAAAACGTGACATTGATATTGCTAATCTTTTTGTGCGTCACCGCATCGCCAGCCTCTGTTTGTTTCACAAGTTCTTTCACAGTTCCCTCAATCAAGCACCTTACGTCATCCCACCAACGCGCATATCTCACCGCACAACCCATCCTTATTCAATTGCACGCGCACGCGCTCACACTACTAGTTTTGCTGCCTCATTTTTTCTTCGCACAGCAGTGGACTGGGATGGCCTTCCCCGTGACATTGCAATCATCACGTGTTCATCAACGTTTGCGCAAAACATAAATACATATTGTTTGTCAGAAGATCACTCTCTGTAACCTTCATTTGTTACCCCACCCCTTATGTAATACCCCCTCACCGGGGTCTTTAAGGTAATAAAGTGAAGTGAAGGGAAGTGAAGAAATAAACAGAGGATGTCTGAATACAGAAGTATTTTAGTGCCGTCGAATAAAATGGTTTTTTCAGGTTGCAACATCCCACCCTTTTCGGCTACGCCTCATAACACGTAATATACTTCCTAAACTAGCAATATGAACTAGTTGTTTTAAGTGTATGCCTTGTTGATTCTGAATTAGCTCCGAGGTTAAAATTATAAAATCCCAATACACTTCACCGAATTGAGCACTTGGCAAAAAACACATAATCTGGTTCCCGGCACACGTTGGCCGACACGTAAACAGAACCATCTTTAATGCCAACGAGTTGGCTCACTCCCGGGGGCGAGGTCCCACATTCCACGCCAGGGAGAATCACTCAAAGTCTGAGGACGTCCCTTGTTTCTTCAGAGACCCGTTGCTAACTTTTCATGAAATTTGCAAACACTACCTATTGGAGCGGCTGAAATGAAATACCAGTCCCGCATCCACACTTAACAAGACTTCAGTCCATCAATCTACGACTCTTACAGACGGAGGCGTATGAATCGCCTCTAACTTGCTCTAAATACATAGATGGCATAGATCCGGTGTGCCCACGCGGTGGTCATCCCAAATGTACTCTCAACACATGCTGTGACAATTCCCTGCGTTGCGCGAGAGCAGCGAGTCTCCCTCTACGGAGGTGGACTGGACCTGTCTCCTCACAAGCCGCGACAGAGGAGACCAGCTTAGGGCCATCCAGAGGGCCCATGACATAGCCGTGGAGTTTAACCTCCGCATCTCGTCGTGGGAGTGGGCCACCGGTGTCACTCCCTTAGGAGAGTTGAGTGCCACCTCTTGATATTAAAAAAAGTCTTTGCCTGCATGCCTCACTGAAATATCGCATATTCGAATTCTGGTAGATCAGAGGTTAACTAGTATAGACTAAAGCATTGATACTCAGACAATTTTGTAATACCGAATAACTTCCACACTGTTCTTATAGTACTAACTTTAGGTGGGACGATAAAAATTAGTAGGAATAGTGTAGCTTCGTTTATAATCTGAAAGTACTTGGTGACGTTGAAAACTAGAACTTTCTTAATATTAAACTTTATTTCTGTACGTATTCGAGTTAGAAAAAGGATGTGATGAAACAGACATCTTAAGTAGCGGCTGTGCTTCATGTAACTTTTTTTACACTACGTCGAGGGTCCCTACTTAAAGAAAGGGTCCCTACTACGTACAGTTGTATATGTGCTTGCACAGATCAGCACCTTCTTCCACACATATCGCCGTCACAGAAAACAGTGAATAATGACTTGGAATAGGTAGGACCAAAATGCTCACAACTGAAATTGAAGAAAGGCCATAAAAAATCTCTCTACAAAACTTTCCTCTCCTCTTAGCTTATTCACGACGATATGCGTCGTTCAGCCGTTGAGGCAGGCCCTGCGGCGCAACAATTTTTCTAAAGAGATATAATTAGCCTAGACACAGCATCAAGTAAAAGCACGCCTTTAAGAAGCATTTCAAGTTACGAGTCCAGAATTATCATTCGTGTGTTTCCGCGCAAATACTTTCTAAACGTCTGGAGCGGAGCGTCGCGGCTTCATGCAAAATAAAGCTCAGATTTTGGGAAGGAGTATTCGCTCAGTACGCACATTTATGCAGTTTCGCTAGCGATGCTTAACTGTCTAGAATACACTTCGTATATGCACTTTGCAAGGCATTTGATATTATTCCTTACAAGCTCCCGAGTCACCTGCACGCCAAGTCATATAAAATCACTTAACTGAGAAAAGCTGCTTTCTAAACGAATGTTTGGAAAACTCACCCCACGCGTTCTCTGTCATTTTTCTTCTTGACTGCCCCACACTAAGCGTCCCGGCTTGACGCATGTTCAGCATTTGAAATTGGGCAAGAGTGTTCACTTCGTGGGCCGCGTCTCTTCTTTCTTGCAAAGGAGCTAACAGTACTAGGCTGTACTTTTTTACGTGTGCCATGGTTGGTCTTATATTTTTGACAACATCTATCGTGTATGAAGCATTTGCTTGCAGAGCAGGCTAGCTTTAAGGTGAATACTTGTCATACAAGAGTCCTTCAATGCTTTTCCGGTCACGACACTCTTCCGTAACGGTATGGGGAGCGCTTGCTATGTCGCCGCAATGGCCACGCAGCGGCACCAGGAGCGTGGAGGGTTCGTCGAGGAAAGCTTCACTGCGCGGGGAGAGCTGTAGGCCCGAGGAATACGGTGGCATCGGCGTTAGGTTTTCGAGTTTTTTATTTTTTGCGATAGCATCTCTATGAACACTTTCCGCTCGATTTTGCTGCTGGCGTCGGCGTCAACGTCAATGTCATGCACCGTATATGTTTACGTATCACTATAATATATTTTTTTCAATAGCCTGCAACCTAGAAAAAGTGGTGCGAATACCTATCCGAGCTGTCAGGTTATTTTCCAGTATTTTTTCTCTTTCTTTTTCAATCGTAACAGTCCTGCCGTGTTTGCTATAAACTCATGGCTCGGTAGTATATAGTTCTTAAAAATATACATTGAAATAAGCAATCATCAAAAAGCATGGACTAAGTGTCATTTAATGCCTCCACGGCCAGGCGTGTTTCTGAGTATTTTGCTCGGTTCGCGTTTATCTCGTCCTGAATAAATCAAAAGCTCAGCCGGGCCTTGCTTGTTAGCGCATGCGTTTATTTTTCAAGGAATAGAGAAACACGGCTGTATTCCAACGTGCAAGCGTATATACCTCTTATAAGCAATCAAATTAACGCACGTTGTCACTTGTGAAGGTACCACCACACCCGAGCACCCTTGTCACGCTGCGCATCGCAAAGTGCGACACGCTTTTGGTCGTAAATATTGACCGCATAACATGTAGTAGTCAAAGTTACAAAACATGGTGGCAAGCTCGGAGTTAGGGCTCAGTTATAGACCCTGGAGATCAGCGTGTGTCGACGCGGCACATGCATGGTCGTTACCTTTCGAAAGATTGGTCATTCCTAATTTCAAGTGTTGCTAAATATATGTGTGTGTTAGGTGGGAGCAGAGTGAGCTTACCGTTGATATACTGTAAACACAGGATTGCAGAGATTTTAGTTTTTTTGTAAGCTGGTCATGTACAACGCCGTAGGTCGTGTGAGTGTAAATAGCGTGGTCAGCACTAGCTCACCTCTCGCTGTCAAACTTCATGTGGGAAGTTGGTAGGTTCAATTATTGATTTAATTATTTAATTATTTATTTCAACAGAAACTAGACTGCAGGTAATTGATATTTTCGAAGAACAAGAAAACTATATAACTTATAGAACTTTGTATATAAACAACAATGGTACGAAAGAAAAAGTAATAAAAAGATACAAGACATTGCACTGATAATACAAAATGAATGTTACAGCAAAATGCACATTTACTTTCAACACACCAATATAAAGAAAAGTGAAGATATGTTAATGCAGGAAATGAGAACATTTGAAACATATAATAATGTTGGATAGTGCAAAAAATTGATATGCCGACATACATGAGCTCATAATGTAATGGCTTCGTGCTCATTTATAGGAATAGTCCTATTTCTTTTAAATGCGAAGCACTTCTTAGCGAACTTCGGCGACTTTGAGCATATCTATCTATATCTATCTATCTATCTATCTATCTATCTATCTATCTATCTATCTATCTATCTATCTATCTATCTATCTATCTATCTATCTATCTATCTATCTATCTATCTATCTATCTATCTATCTATCTATCTTATGAAGTCTTGGTTTGAATTACCTTTTATTAGGCCCGAGGAACCGGCAGCCGACAGCTACGATGAATGAGCCAAGATGATGATGCTACGCTACAACGATGAGGATGCATGAGCCACACATGATAATGATGATAATGTACCGGTGAAGAGGATGCGTATACTAAATGCCCACATCAATCCCCCCCACGTGAAAGCGGCAGCCTGGCCGCGGCAAGTGAAGGGGACAAAGAACGTCGCATGAAGGGCTTCATACGGGAAACATGGACGACCTCTGTAGTTCGATAACGGCGATCTGCTGGGGCTACAAGTGGCGTCACGCGATAATTCACTGGTGAAGTCTCTTCAAGAACTGCGTACGGCCCGATAAACCGAGGCTGAAATTCGTCACACAAACCAGGTGTGCGAACAGGCGTCAAAAGGAGCACTTCGTCTCCAGGTTGGAAGAATACAGCACGATGCGATTCATCATAAACTAGCTTTCTGTCTTGCTGGCAGGCTTCAGTGCTTATACGAACTCGTTGGCGGCACTGTGCGAGTCGTGAAACGTATTCCTCTGAAGAGAATGGAGAGGAATTCGCTTGGCAGGTAAAGAAAGAGACGTCCAGGAAAGAAGTAGGGGAGTGTCCATAAACTAGGTAAAATGGCGAGTAGCCGGTTGTTCACTGAATGGCCGTATTGTAGGCGAAAGTGACGAATGGTAGAACAACGTCCCAGTTTTTGTGGTCTGGTTGAATATAGGCGGCGATCATGTCAGCAAGACTGCGGTGGAATCGCTCGGTGAAGCCGTTAGTCTGGGGATGATAACTAGAGGCAGTCTTGGGAGTTGTGCCGGAGGCGTGAAGATGTTAGTTCACTAGTTGTGAAAGAAAGGCCCTTCCACGGTCACTGAGCAACACACGTGGAGCACCATGACGCAGTATAATGGCTCGGAGGATGAAATCGGCAATCTCAGAAGCTGAACCAGTAGTAACGGATGCCGTCTCGGCGTAGCGTGCCAAATGGTCAATGGCTGCTACTATCCACCGGTTTCCAGCAGCACTGACTGGGAGGGGGCCACAAAAAACGACGCCTACAACTTCGAATGGTGTGGCTGGGCACGGAAGAGGCTGTAATGTACCGACGGGAGCAGATGTTGGTAGTTTTCTACATTAGCAGATAGTGCAAGACCCGACGTACCGAGCTACACTAGAGGTAATGCCTGGCCAATAAAACCGACTTCGAAGGCGATCGTAGGTTTTATGGTAACCAAGGTGACCAGCAGTCGGATGGTCATGAAGTGCCCAGAGGACTTCGGACCAGAGCGATCGGTGTAGAACGGGAACCCAGCGCTGACCGTCAGGATGGTAAATTTTGTGGTACAGCACCGAGTTGTCCAGCTTAAATTGCGAGAGTTGGCGACGGAGCCTTGCATTAGGTGGACGGGAACTGCCAGTGACGTAGCCTATAATACGTCGACAGTATGGGTCAGCCAACTGTTGAGAAGGAAAATCGTGCGGGTCATCCGAAGGCAGCTGTTCCATAGAGGCGAGAGAGGAAACCGCTGTAGACGTGGACTCCTAGGGCGTGTTGTACAAATTGATGGCGGAAACCCCGAGTGGAGTCGCTGGTAGTGGGCAGCGAGAAAGAGCATCGGCGTCACTATGCTTCTTGCCACACTTGTACACGATCTCAAAATCATATTCTTGGAGGCGTAGAATCCAGCGTCCGAGGCGTCCAGACAAGTTGTTCTTGAGTGTCGAAAGCCAACATAAAGCATGGTGGTCGGTCACAATGGTAAAATGGCGGCCATGCAGATATGGACGAAATTTCTGTACTGACCAAACGATGGCGAGGCACTCCTGCTCGGTGATCGTGTAGTTACTCTCGGCTGCGGAGAGGACGCGGCTGGCGTATGCAACGACTCGTTCTCGCGAAGAGTTGTCGCGTTGCAGGAGCACGGCTCCTATACCGCGGCCGCTAGCGTCTGTGTGCAGGAAGGTCGGTGCATCATCGTGAAAATGAGCAAGTACAGGGTCGGTCGTGAGGGCACTTTTCAATCTGTCAAAAGCCGATTCACATTCCTGAGACCACTAAAAGGGCATACCGGAAGCAAGTAGCTTATGAAGTGGTGCGGCTATGGAGGCAAAGTTTTGTATGAATCGCCGAAAGTAAGAGGCGAGACCAAGAAAACTTCGCAAATCTTTCGGTTTGTCAGGGCGAGGGAAGCGAAACAGTGCAGCAGTTTTATCAGGGTCTGGACGAATTCCGTCCTTGCTCACAACGTGACTGAGTACCTTGATAGAACTGCTGGCGAAATGGCACTTTTTAGTGTTAATTTGAAGACCAGCGCTCGCAAGACAAGTCAGGACCTCGTCCGAGCGTTGCAGATGTTGAGGAAACGTTGAAGAAAAGACAACAATGTCATCGAGATAACATAGGCAAGGGTTCCATTTCAGGCCACGCAGCACGGTGTCAATCATGCGCTCAAAAGTTGCGGGCGCATTGCATAGAACGAATGGCATAACATTGAATTCGTACAGGCCGTCCGGGGTTGCAAACGCAGTTTTTTCTTTATCATCTTCGTGCATGGGGATTTGCCAATAGCCGGAACGCAAGTCGAGGCTCGAAAAGTATTTAGCACCCTGTAAGGAATCTAGGGCGTCGTCGATGCGTGGCATGGGGTATACGTCCTTTCTAGTGATCTTATTGAGTGCACAGTAATCGACACAAAATCGTACGGAACCGTCTTTTTTACGTACCAGAACGATGGGCGACGACCAAGGACTGGTCGAGGGACGGATTATCTCCCGCTGGAGCATATCGTCTACGTTTTCTTCAATGATTTTTCGTTCGGCTAGAGAGACGCGGTACGGACGGTAGTGCACAATGGATGTTCCGTCGGTCTGAATACGATGTGCTGTAGCGGTTGTCTGGCCCAGGGTGAATGAATGAAGGTCAAAGAATCAACAAATCAAGCAGCTGCTGCTTCTGTGAGTCATTCAAGTCTTTGTTGATGGCTGCTGTACAGGCCGAGGAAGCAGCATGATCTGCAGGATGGCCTTTAGAGGAGACAGGGGTAAGAGGCACAACGCACACAGGCTGCATGTCGGCAACGCAGGCGACAGTAGTGCCCCGTGTTAGTAAAACTTTATCTTGTGTGGTGGTGGTAGCAGCGAGGACAGTTGATCCATTGTTGAAGCGAGCCACACTTGATGCGAGAGCTATGCCTTTATTAAGGCAACGCGGTGACGAGTGTCCAAAACGTCACCAGAGTCGACGTCGTTGGACAAAACTGTAACTATTTGATGTTCGTTTGGTGGTAACTCGATGTCTACTGCAGCGATGAGTCGAAGTGGCCTGTAGGTTTTGTCGTTGAGCAAGTGGTCCGTGTCAGTAAGATGGACGACACGTTGTGCACAGCAAATAGCCGCAGAAGCAGATGAAAGAAAGTCCCAGCCTAAAATGAGTTCATGGGAGCACGGGGATAGCACAGCGAATTCTATACGCTGAAGAATTTCGTCGATTAGTACACGAAAAGTACAGAGAGCAGACGGGCGAATCATTGTTCCCTGTACTGTAACCAGTGTTGGTCCATCATAAGGCGTCGTGACTTTTCGAAGACGGGCACACAAATCACCAGGAATAACAGAAAACGCAGCGCCAGTGTCCACCAAAGCATCAACGTCCACTCCCTCTACTGTGACCGCAATCATATTGTAGGGGCGCGCTGAAGGAATTGGAATTCTGTGTTGGAATGCAGCTTGTCCTCCAAAAACTGCATCGCTTAGTTTTCCGGACGCCGATCAGAAGTAGGGGAAGCAGGCTGAAGAGGAGAAGAAGAGCGCCGGTAAGGCGACGGTGAACGGCGTCGGGTTGATCGGTGGCTACTGCGCAGTTCACCCGATGCTGGCGGAGATGGAGACCGATGCGGCGGTGACGAATAACGGCGGCCCTGGTACAAGGCTTCTGCGGATTAGTCCTGTTCGCGTACGTCATACCCTCGGCGCTCGTCTTGCTGGCGCTTGCGGCAAAATCGTGCAATGTGACCACGATAGCCGCAATAATAGCACGTAGGCCGAGTCGATCGACGAGGATGGTAGTAGCTTGCGCTAACTGCACCAGGAGAGAGAGAAGTCAGAGGGACAGGTGACGGCTCACGTGGTGGTGATGAAAAGCTCGTGGGAAAGCTTGTGGGAGGTGCGGCAGCAACCGACGCGTACGTTCGTGGCGGGGACGTCGAGCTGACGGTGCCTGGTGGTGCGGCGGCGCTGTGCGGGAACGATGGTATAGTGCGAGAGACAATGGGCTGCAGGTTGGCCATGTGGGTCATGGACGTGAGCTCTTCCCTGATGACCCATAAGGTATGTAACTGGTATGTAACTGTCCCTGATGACATCCCGCAATGACGTTGAAGAAGACTGAATGGAACACACTGAAGGTAGTGTGAATCCCATTGATTGTAATTCTTCACGTATAATCGCCCTTGTCGTGTCTCGCAGGTTTGGATCAGTCGTGGTACGGGCCGCGTCACTGTCTGGTTGTAGGCGCATAGACTCAAGTTCTTCGAGGCGCTGACAGGTTGTCGCAACGTCAGCAACGGTAGCCGGATTCTGGATTGCAAGGGCACTGAATGCGACGGTTGCAATTTCCTTAAGAAGCTGGCGCACCTTGTCTGATTCTGTCATTGGTGTGTCAACCCGGCGGCAAAGTGAAAGAACATCCTCGATGTAGGATGTGTACGACTCCTCGATTTGCTGTTTCTGAGTCGCGAGAGCCTTCTTTGCGAGAGCCGAACGAACAGCCGGTGTGCCAAAGACATGGCAAAGCTGATCTTTGAAGGCTGACCAGTCGGGGATGTCGATGAAGTGGTTGAGTAACCACGTCTTCGCGACACCCGTGAGGTGGAATGACACGTGAGCGAGTTTGTAGGTGTTATCCCATCGGTTAGCAGCGCCGACACGTTCGAAATCGTCCAGCCATTCTTCCACATCTTCCCCGCGCATACCAGCGAAGGGATGGGGCTCACGCTGGAGGCTGTTGATGACGTGAGAAGGCGCGGCACCCGTTGGTTGAGTGGGAACGGCTGCAGCACCGGCCTGATCTTGGTGCGACATATTTCCGGACACCTGGCCCAAGCGGCGACCTGAACGTAGCTCCAGGGGGGAGAGTGGTTGAGAGGATGGCGGGGGATCTAACAGCACGCTCCACCACGTATGAAGTATTGCTTTGGATTACCTTTTATTAGGCCCGAGGAACCGGCAGTTGACAGCTAGATGAATGAGCCAAGATGATGATGCTACGCGACAACGATGAGGATGCATGAGCCACACATGATAGTGATGATAATGTACCGGTGAAGAAGATGCGTATACTAAATGCCCACAATCTATCTATCTATCAATCTATCAATCAATCAATCAATCTACCTATCTATCTATCTACCTATCAATCAATCAATCAATCTACCTATCTATCTAATCTACATATCAATCAATCAATCTACCTATCTATCTATCTACATATCAATCAATCAATCTACCTATCTATCTACCCATCAATCATCAAATCTATCTACCTATCTATCTATCTACCTATCTATCTATCTACCTATCTATCTATCTACCTATCTATCTAATCTACCATCTATCAATCTACCTATCTATCAATCTACCTATCTATCAATCTACCTATCTATCAATCTACCTATCTATCTATCTACCTATCAATCAATCAATCTACCTATCAATCTACCCATCAATCAATCAATCAATCTACCCATCAATCAATCAATCAATCTACCCATCAATCAATCAATCATCTACCCATCAATCAATCAATCATCTACCCATCATAATCAATCAATCTACCCATCAATCAATCAATCTATCTATCTAACTACCTATCTATCTAACTATCTATCTAATCTAGCTATCTATCTATTCTATCCTATCTATCTATCTTATCTACCTACCTATCTATCTATCTATCTATCTATCTATCTATCTATCTATCTATCTATCTATCTATCTATCTATCTATCTATCTATCTATCTATCTATCTATCTATCTATCTATCTATCTATCTATCTATCTATCTATCTATCTATCTAGCCGCCTATGATTTTTAGCTCCCCTGGCCGTTTCAATAATGGTTTCGACACCAAACTTGGTATGGCTTAACATGGCTGTATGCAGAACATATTTGACTAGTCATAACATGAAAATCATTAAATGTATGTCATGAATGTTATGATTTACATTTCATGGTACTGCTCCTCTTGCGGTGGTGTCGTTCACATGGCATGTTGCAAAACTGGTATGGTATGACATGATTGCGTGGCGAACAGTATTGACAAAACTCCATGTTAAAGATCATGGCAGGCGTGTCATGTAACAACATGACTACATGCCATGCTCATGATAAGTTCGCAGCCGTTTCACTAGCGTCATACCAAATTTGGTATTATGGGACTTGAATGGATGACGAAGGTATGATACCGGTGCAAACATGATAATCATGAGATGCGCGTCATGTAACAACAAGAATACATGCAACGCTCATGATGGGCTGGCAGCCGTTTAGCTAGCTTTACTTATACTAAAGTTGGTAATACTGGACGTGAATGGATCACGGAGGTATGATACTGGTGCAAAATTGATAAACATGAAATGCGTGTCATGTAACAACATGACTACATGCTACGCTTATGATGCGCTCGCCGCCATTTCGCTAGCTTCACATGCACCAATTCTGGTAATACGCGACGCGAACGGATGACATTGGTAAAGGACACAGCCAAACATGATAATCAAGACATGCGTGTCATGTAACAACATGACTCCCTGCCACACTCTTGATGTGCTCGCGGTATGTTTTGCTAGCTTCACATATGCCAAATTTGGTATTACGTCACGCCAGTGGATGACAAAAGAATGTGACTGGTGACATTTGTTAATGATGAAATGCGTGTCATGTGAGAACACGACTACGTGCAGCAGTCAAGGCACCAATAGATTTCGAAGTGGCGCGGTGCACGTGCTCGCCGGCGTTCATATCGTCGCGTTACGCTGGTTTTGCCACGCCAGGCGCCCGTCCTATCATACACTCGCAGGCGCGCGCCGCGCTGCATTGCTTTGACGCATGCGCGTTTCAGTGCGTCCGGCATTTCTACTTCACGAAAAGATGGAGATGCAGTGTTGTCAGGGTAACGCATCGGCGCGAAGTGCAGCATGTCGCATTTCGTGCTGGTTCACGTCGTGCCGCGCCGACGGATGCTGGTCGCGCCTGGCGTCAGACTGTAGAGTGCTCGCGTTTTGCTAATAGCGTCGTTGTGCCCTGCGTGCGTGCGCGTCGACGCTATATTAGAGTATATTGGGCCCTTCATGGTCCACTCACGGTCCTTTTGCTAGCTCCACATATACCAAATTTGGTGTGACGTGACGTCAATGGATGAATAAACATATGACTGGTGCAAACATGATAATCCTGACACGCGTGCCCTGTAAGAACATGACAACGTACCACGCTCATAGCGTGCTCGCAGCCGTTTCGCTATCTCCACATATACTAAATTTGGTGACACGTGACGTGCGCAGAGGATGAAGGTAAACTACACATGGAAACACGATAATCATGACAGGGAAGTCATGTGCGGCTTCATTTACCTCAATTTCGTAACGTTGTGCTGATTCAAAAGTGACATATCAGCATGTCTCATTCGTGCTTCGCATATCATCGATTCTCACCGTACGTAGAATTGACCAATTTGTTGGGGGGTAGTAAGGCTAGTATTTAATAAGTGCGGACTGATCTTCCATAATTTGTACGTGTTCGTGGTCTTGGTGTCTGCTTAAGGCACAGAATATAACATTGTGACGTTTCATGTGCGATGTCCAGCAGATTATGTTCATGTATGTGCATGAGGAGTTTATAGTGATATAAATTACTTGCTTTAAGCGAACTATGCTTACTAAATAAACGATGTGTTGGTATGTCTTTAGGCCCACCACAATTATTCTCCAATAGCCTGAGCACTTTCTTTTGCATTGTTTCCACTATTTATTTGTAATTAGAAGTTGTTGTGGTAACCAAGACAAGTGTGCAATATGATAACCGGGAGTAGAAATGCGGAAATGCGCATATTATATCGCCTTCATTAGATGTAAAGGAATTAAATCTTTATGTGTAAGTATAACACTAACGGCTTGGATTGGTTTTAAAGTGGGTTTATTGATGCGGCTATTACAGGACATGCTTTCTTCAAACCCCATGCCTAAATATTTCTGACATTTTACGCGCTCTAAAACAGTGTCCTGAAACGTTAGCGTAATCTGGATGTCGCATGGTTCGTTAGGGGACCTAAAGGAGACATAATTAGATTTATTTATATTTAGGACTAACGTTTTTCCTGAAGTCATCTATCTAGCTGAACAAGATATTCTTTTATCATTTTCTCAAGCTGAATAGGTGTCGGCGCTGAAAAAAAGACGTTGGTGTCGTCATTGTACATTACTAACTTTGGGGAGTTGATTGATTCATTTGTGGAATTTAAAGTCCTAAAACCACCAGTTGATTATGAGAGACACTGTAGTGGAGGGCTCCGGAAATTTTGACCACCTGGGGTTCCTTAACATGCATCCAAATCTGAGTACATGGGCCTACAACATTTCCGCCTCCATCGAAAATGCAGCCGCCACAGCCGGGATTTGATCACGCAACGTGCGGGTCCGCAGCCGAGTACCTTAGCCACTAGACCACCGTGGCGGGGCAAAAACTTTGGGGAGTTTGGAATGTAAAATAGGTCGTTAACATACAATATAAATAACAAGGGTCCCAGGACCGACCCGTGGGGCACTCCTTGTTTTATGGTGGCATTAGGGGAGGTAAAATTATCAATTTTGATACACTGTTTTCTGCAAGAAAGGTAACTCTTTAAAAGATTTAGGGCGACGCCTGGAATGCCATAATCATTCAGTTTCAATAGCAAAATGTCGTGATTAACGCAATCAAATGCTTTCCTTAGATAAAAAAAAGACCTGCACTGTAAAGTTCCTTTTCAAAGTAATGTAACATTTTATCCTTAATAAGTAATAAACCTGGCTCAGTGGATTTATTTTTCTGGAAGCCATACTGTGCGTCATTTAATAGGTGGTGCTTATTTATGAAATTGACGAGACGCAAGTTTATGACATTTTCAAATGCCTTAGATAACCTAGGTAGCAATGAAATTGGCCTGTAATTACATATATATCATTATCAGTGCCACCCTTATATACTGGGCATATGCGAGCAAGCTTTAGATCTGAGGGTCACATGCCAGTTTCAAGCATCATAATAATATGTGTTAATGGTAAAGACATAAGAGCCAATACATATTTAATGGTTAAGGCATAATTCATCAATCACTACAGAAACATTGGTTCAAACTTTCCCTACTAATTTTTCCACCTCTTGTTAACTTTTAGGAAATGAGCGAATTTGGTGCAGCAAGTTTGCGCCTTTATATATGACATGGCAGGCCTCAGAACTGAGATTTGTTTCTAGTGAATCTACATTAGTAAAGTATTCCTTCATTTCGGCGAGTGCTTTCATTCCGTTTTACAATGCGCAAAAGCTGTAATGCTAATACGACGTTTCAATTTCGAGTTGTTAGGTAAATTGTTTACTTCGTTCCACAGCTTTCTAGGTTCATTAAGTATACTAGAAAAAAAGGGTTTGATAGTAGTGGTCGTAGCTTTTTTTCAATTAGGCATTTAAATTATTACGGCATTTTTTAAATTTGCTAAGCAGAGCAGCGTCACGTGTCCCTACATATGCGTGGTACATTCTGTTTTTACGTTTTATACTTTTTTAAAAACACTCACTAATCCGAGGCTTGCGAATTTCTTTCTTCACACGGAAGGGAGAAAGTGGGAAATTTCGGTCATAGATAACCCTAAGTGCTTCATAAAAAAGACGGTATGCTTTATCAGGGTCTTTTTCTGCGTAAACAAAGTTCCAGTTTGTAGTTTCAAGAGCATGATAAAATGTGTTAAGCTGATCAGAGTTCATTCTACGATAACGTGGCTTTTTATCAGAGTCCCGCCTGACACTGTCAAGCGGCAAAACTGTGAAGATAGGGAGGTGATCGCAGACGTCGAGTGATAATATACCACTGGTACAAAGGGTGTTTGTGATACCAATATCGAGCAAAGTTGCGGTGTAATCGGTAAGACTTGTACGCTGTGTGATGACATTGAAACAAGCGTGGAAGTTTAAAATTGTTTTCAGCTGCTCGCAAGATTTGTACCCATATAGCATTACAACATTTACATTGCCCACAATAAGGAAATGACAGCGCATCGAATGAAGTTCATGCAACGACTTCTGTTTATAAAAGTTAAAAAACTCAGACCTAAACCCATTGGGAGGTTGATAAACAGCCACAACTATTACAATTTGCACACACATTGTAAGACAATCGATACGAGGCGTGATACAGGTCAAGTTGTCAATAACGTCATGAGAAAGGGTATCCTTAAAACACATACTGATGCCACCTCCCCGATTTTAAGACCCAACAATGTCATTATGAACATAATCCGCGTACTGTGGTGGGCTTTCGGAGTCAGCTAAGATTTCGAAAGCTATATTCAGATCTTTAGGAGTCAGCTAAGATTCCGTAATATATAAAACATAAAATTTGCTCTCAAATTTATTCAAGAACAGGCCGATGTCATCCGTTTTCTTTCTAATTTTACAGGCTATAATATGTAATGCAGTGAATTGCTTTGACAGCCCTTGGAAGACGTGCAAATGTTTATCTTGATCATAATATTGGAAAAATGAAGCATTGTCAATATTGGTATAATTAAAAAGCCCAAATTATTAGGTAATTATTGATGCATCTTATTTATATCTTCACGACACCAGATTGCAAGGGTCTCCGATATTTCAAGTTTCTTCACAAAGATTTTGCCACCTTGCGTCCAAAAGAATCACCAGCCAAGTTCTTGTTTTTTAGCCACTGCAGCACCAAGCAACTGTTTACCGTGACGGGTTAAGTTTTCATTGATAAAGATTGGTGCCGACGCCTTGAAACCGATTTCCTTAGCCGAGGGCCTTACTTTTCAGGCTTTCATGAGAACGGCATTTAGTTTGTCACGTCACACAAAACGTACGACAATGCTTCTAGTTCCTTCTTCTGTCACTGAACAAGGCTTGTTTAGTGTCAGAAGTCAAAGTGAATATCATGTGCCTGAATAACTATTCTCGGGCTCCACTGCATCAGGTGGAGAGCCACCTGGAACAACCTATGCAGCTAATATTGCCGCACCCAACACGACTGGTTTCATCGCTGTCTTTACTTCTTTAGTAAACGCGCGAAAATAGGTTTTTCACTTGTTTACGCAACTATCATATTGGATATGAGCTGGTGTATGACTGGTGTTTGAAATATTGCGGTTGAGTTAAGACAAACCACTGCCTAGAACCAGCACAACATTGAGATGAGTGCAGCGCGCACCTTCGTATGCCCCCGCGTTGACCGCGGCGACCATACAGCAGCAGCTTCTGTTGTTCAACTACCACGGGAGTTTTTGAATTGAATTAAAGTTGAATTGAATAGAAGTTTATTTGTCCTGAAATTCTTGCAAGATCGGGAGCAGAGGCTAAAGGCTATATAGCCTGACATGGGGCCTCTGCTCCTAAATACAGTTTGGCACGCAGGCCGCCCAAACTGTCTCATATGTTTTCCGAAATAAATATATAACACAACAAATAACACACAGAAATAAATAAATAACACAATAAATTAACCATAACACAGCAAAATTTTGTATGATCTTGTCACACTATTTCAGGGAAAACATTAGAAAAAATCACTTTATCACAAAAGCGTCATCTGAAAAGAAACTTCAATACAGAATGTAAAATAAAGCATAAGAAAAGCAACTACAACACATAGGATGTAACAAATCAAGTACAGAAACTTTAATAAGCATACTAAATATCATGGTTCATTAGGATGGACTTGATGATGGTGTTCGATGGTACGGAATTGAAATCTATGAGACCGTGTAAACTATTTAAGATTGTGGGTATTTGATACTGAACGTGTTGCTTGCCATAACTTGTCCATATTGCTGGGATTTTCCGGCGTTGCTCACGCATAGTATAATGAGTGTTGTCAGGCGTGTTCTGGAGACACTGTGACTTGTTTTGTTTAATCCACTGCAGAAGTTTGAAATGATACAGTTTTGTTATTGTTAGTAATGCGTATTTTTCAAAGAGTGGTTTTGTTTTCAAGTCCCTGATAATACCATGGTATTGCTCGAATGCTCGCAAAACTCTTTTTTGCAGAACTAGTAATTTTTGATAGTTTGTTTGTGTAGTAGTGCCCCATACCAAGATACCGTATGTAATTTTAGAGTAGAAAAGAGCGTAATATAATTCTAGTTGTAACCATTTTGGCAAGACAGGGCTGGGCTTATATAAACATCCAACGGTTTTACTGAGTTCTACCGTTAGTTTTTGTATATGTGTGTTCCATGTCAATCCCTCAGAATACCATACACCTAGGAGCTTCTGGCTGGTGACTTGCTCTATCTTTTTGCCCTCAAATAAAGCAGTTGAACTATAGTTACGCGGCTTATTAGGTGGGGCAAAGACAATGTATTTCGTTTTACTAACATTTAGTTGCAGTTTATTCAAACTAAGATACGCGGACAACTTTCGTAGGTAGTTATTAACCTGGTGTTCAAGCTCTAGAACGGATGTGCCGCTAAAGAATATGTTAGTGTTATCTGCATACATTATTAACTTGGGAGAACATGGGATATCCCACAGGTCGTTTATATAAATTATGAACAATAGAGGACCAAGATTTGACCCTTGTGGTACTCCTCTTTTATGTTTAAGTAAGTGGTAGCACTTTTGTTTATGCAAACATATTGATGGCGGTTTGTTAGATAGTTTTTAATTAACTCAACAACCACACCACGTACACTATACTTGCCAAGTTTACCCGTTAGTACTTCATGACATACCGAATCAAACGGCTTTCTAAAGTCTATGAACAAACCTAGTGAGTACAGTCTATGTTCGATGTTTGTGATCAGTTCATGTTTAATAATAAGCAAAGCTGCTTCACAAGATTTATTTTTTTTGAAAACCGTACTGAGCTTCACTGATCACATTGTACTTGTCAAAAAATTTGTACAAGCGTACGTTTATTACATTCTCAAATACCTTATACCTGTGTCACACGGGCGCGCAAAAAGTCTTTTAAGTAAGCGGTCTTTTACGAAGTTGAAAGACTTAACAAAGAGGTGTTGCGGTGCAGACACACGGCAGCAACAATCTCCTTTTAGTGTTTTCGTTCGAAGACGCTAGCGAAAGCGTGGCGCTAGCAGTTAAAAGAGAAGCAATGAAAATTAAACGATGTATCACGATGTACAAATTAAATACTTGTTGCACTGTTCGCTTCTTCAAATAAATTTAGGAATAAGAGATGAAGAACAACCAATGTGAAAATTTGTTGCACTAGTTAAGGAAGCATTCTCCTAACTAGCGACGTGCACAAGTCCGTCTGGCACACCTGGGCTTTATTTACCGTGTTTGTTTTTTGCTGCTCTCGACTGCTCTCGACACGTCATGGGTGACCATACGGAAAAAAAAGCGAGGATCGCAAGCCTCACGGCCTGCCTTCTCGCTCTAGAAAGCGAGGCAGACGCTGCAAAAGCCACCAAGGAGAGCATCAAGCAGCAACTGCTGCTCAGCAATTCCTTTCTGGGCGCACTGGAGCTGTCGGAGAAGGCCTGCGATCGATTGATCTGGGCCTTCAGATGAAACGAGAGGTGGTTCGAGGGAACTGTACCTCACCTCGGTGAGCAGAACTTCAAACAGTCTTTTCTAGTGTACCCGTCCACCTTTCGTTTCAATGTGGAGAGCTTGCGCAGTGAGCTCGAAAGACAGTGCACCAGCATGCGTGAAACCATCACTCCCGAGAAGCATTGCCCTATACTAGCTGTGCTCGTCAGCCGAAGATAGCACTGTGGCCAACCTCTTCGGCGTTGGACGCTCGACAGTGAATACCTTATACAGGCAGTTTTGCGAGGCTGTTGCAGCTGTACTGCAACACGAGTGGATCAAGATGGTGACCACGTGATATAGCCGACGCGTTGTAGCTGCTTACGAGAGTATAAAAGGAAATTACCATTAAAAGAGTTCATTATACCTTCTGCAGGATATGAAAGTTGTTTTTAGAAAGAGTTTTGGTGACAGAAAAATAAGCATTCGCTCTTTTTTTCCTACCAATCGAAAATTGCTGGCGCCCGTTGGTTTCGAGGCTACTCATTCGGAGCCGTAAAAGAGATCGACGAACTTCGTTTACGAAAAAGACCGCTTCTGAAAAGGAGTTCGCTCTATGCCGTGTGTCTGCTGTCAGGAACTCCTTTCGGAAAAAGGCCGCTTACTTAAAAGACTTAAGTGCCCGTGTGACAGAGGTATTAGATAAAACAAGAAGAACGGATATTGGCCTGTATTTTGTGAATAGCCATTTATCACCACCCTTGAAGACTGGGCACACTCTCGCTATTTTTAGGCTGTCTGAGAAAATACCAGTTTCCAACATTCTATTTATTATATAAACAATCATTGGAGCTATAATATCAGCTACGTATTTTAGCGAAGTTGCCTTGATCTTATCAAAGCCAGCGGCTACGTTATTTTTAATCTGGTTGATCAATTTTATTACTTCCTCTGATGTCACTGGGGATAGTGACACGGGGTTTTTAAGCCCACACTCCTTTAATGTAACACAGGGAGCTATACTGCTATCGTTTTTATATTCTGCACTGGTGACAAAGTAATCATTCATCTTATTCGCTGCGTCACTATCAGATAAGGTACCTGCATTGGTATGAAAACATAGCGGTGGTGGCTTTTTTTTTTCTCTGACATTAGATTCTTAACCTCGTTCCACACCTTCCTAGAGTCATTTTTTTATTTTCATGAATACCTTTTCGTAATATGTTTCCCTCGCACGCTTTGGGTCGGTGTTCAACCTATTTTGGTATTTTTTAAACTCTGACAACGCCTCCAAGTTCCGTGACCGAACAAATGTGTGGTACATTTTATTTTTTGTTTTAATCATTTTCAATAGCTTTTTATCAATCCACGGCTTCCTTGAACGTTTGGGTTTTGGTTTTCGCAAGGTCATTGGCAATGCTTGATTATAACATACTCTAAGTTTTTCGAAAAATGCCTCGTATGCTGCATTAGGATTTTTTTTCTCAAACACGCGTGTCCAACCGACCGATTGAATATGTGAGCGAAACACTTCCAAGCCTGCGGCACTAATGCTTCGAGATAAGGCTTCCACTGTGGTTTCGCGTTTGACTTGCATATTTGGCAATAAACAAAAAATTGGTAAATGGTCCCTTACGTCAGCCGTTAGCCGTCCAGAAAAACAGTCTCGGGAATGAATGTTTGTTACACATATGTCGAGTGAAGTTGCACTTTTTTCTGTTAATCTTCTGGCTTCCGAGATAAGATTGGTGCATGCAAAGGAATGTATGATTTCAATAAACTTTTAGCTGCAGTGTTACTCAATAACATATCTATGTTGACGTCCCCAATTATTACAAACACATCGAAATCGACGTAGAAAAGAAATCATACGTTCTAAATACTCAAAAAAGTCTTATTTTGTTGCCCATTCGTGGTCGATATAATACTACAACTATTAATTTCTGTAAAAGAACCGACATACATTCAGCGCTGCTGTTTATTACTGGACACTCAGAAATAATTGCATGCCTTAATGACGTTTTAACACAAATTGCTATGCCACCACATCTACCGCTTGACCACATGAACCATTATATGAGTAACCGTGCAAATGTGGCGGTTTTTCCGTTTCTGTTAGCTAGGTTTCTGTGTACATCAGAATATCAAAGCTGTGGGTGATCGAGGCATACAAGTCACCAAGTTGTTGCTCTTTATTTGTAATACTACGCGTGTTTAGGTGTAGGATGTTAAACGGTTTAGAATCAAATGAGAAAGTTTCGTTAAAAGAGGCAACATCGTAATAGCTACAGGCTTCAGGACTGTCCATTACATATGCGGCACTCTACAAGTACACCCGGAAGACCGCGCACTACGTTCCTTCGTTCATCTTTTCAATGTAGCCAGTGCATGCGATCCTCAACACTGGTGAGTTTTCATCTTTCCTTGCAAACACTTTGCCTCCTGCAGTCCACACGAATTTCTATCGCAGTTCTTTCTTTCCTTGTACTGTGGCACCGAGAAGTTGCTTGCCATAGCGGGTTAAATGTTCATTCACATAAACTCTGGAAGGGGATTGGAAACCAAGTTGCTTTGCATCTAATTTTGATTTCGTCGCTTTGCTGAGGAAAGCATTTCTTCTTGTTCTACGGATGAACCGGACTATTATGTTTGATTCGTCGTGCCGAGTAGTAGGCACACGGTGACAAACATCAATGTCAGCTTCCGTTACTTCCTCCCGTATGACTACACCAATTTGTTTGATTATAGCGACTGGTTCACCTTCAAGCGGAATGCCCTTATTCTCAACATTGTTGGAACGCTGATGTTGTTCCAGCTCTTCTAGTTTGTTTGTCAGTTTCATATTTTAGGCACGGAGTTCTTTGTTTTCTTTCAATACTTCCTGTAACTGCTTCGTGATTTCCCCGATGCCCTCAAATTTCTCTTTTAAGCCTCTGATATCTAGCCTAAGTTCACGCTTGAAATATTCGAAGGCCCTCGTCATTTCTTTAGCCATTGCAACAGCAAACAAACAGGCATAACAGCATTTTTTAAGAATTCTGCCTACCTGTAAAAGCAAGCGCAATATTTAGGTGCTGCTCAGGCTCGCACCGCTGGCGAACTGTGTCGAATTCTCGCTGCGCTGGCCTTTTTTTAAGCCGTCGGCACTTCAGGCAGTCCTCGCAAATGTGGGCGTTGCCTCGTCTTCCACGCGCCAACACACATGATGCAGGATACTCTGGGCTCGTGGCGTAAATCCGTCTTATCTGGGATGGGCAGCAGCAGTTCCTCTTGTAGGTCCGACAGCACTGTAAAAGCAAGCGCAATATTTAGGTGCTGCTCAGGCTCGCACCACTGCCGAACTGTGTTGAATTCTCGTTGCGCTGGCCCTTTTTAAGCCGTCGTCACTTCAGGCAGTCCTCGCAAATGTGGGCGTTGCCTCGTCTTCCACGCGCCAACACAGCTGATGCAGGATACTCTGGGCTCGTGGCGTAAATCCGTCTTATCAGGGATGGGCAGCAGCAGTTCCTCTTGTAGGTCCGACAGCACTGTAAAAGCAAGCGCAATATTTAGGTGCTGCTCAGGCTCGCACCACTGCCGAACTGTGTCGAATTCTCGTTGCGCTGGCCCTTTTTAAGCCGTCGGCACTTCAGGCAGTCCTCGCAAATGTGGGCGTTGCCTCGTCTTCCACGCGCCAACACAGCTGATGCAGGATACTCTGGGCTCGTGGCGTAAATCCGTCTTATCTGGGATGGGCAGCAGCAGTTCCTCTTGTAGGTCCGACAGCACTGTAAAAGCAAGCGCAATATTTCGGTGCTGCTAAGGCTCGCACCGCTGCCGAACTTTGTCGAATTCTCGTTGCGCTGGCCCTTTTTAAGCCGTCGGCACTTCAGGCAGCCCTCGCAAACAAATACACGCGCATAAAAGGTGAAAAAAGTGTTACCTACAATAAAATATTATATAGCAATAAGCAATAAACAAAAATGGTAACAATAAAAAAAAATTTGCAGAGCCGACGTACTGTGGGAATCGATGATATGCGATGCACGAATAAAAAAAGTTGATATGTCACTTTAAAATCAGCACAACGTTAAATAACGCCAGCGATATTTCTTTCTGTTCTATGTTCCTTATCATCGTTTCTTGATTGACAGGAGGGCTGTTTACGTTGACCTGTGTTTCCTAAATCCGTGTTGCGCGTTACTTATGACGTCAAGTTTATTTAAGAAATTGACAATACGACAGTGTAAAAATTTTTCTAGCCCCTTGGAAAGCACAGGTAACACCGAGATTGGCCGGTAGTAGTTGGGGGCATTACGTCTACCTGCTTTTAGTATGGCTGACATTTTAGCATATTTCATTGCCTGGGAAAATACACCTTATTAAAATGTTAAATAAATATGTGAGCAAGCGCAGGTGCAATAGAAGGTATGCAACAATTAATCGGAGCCAATTGCTGCTTGTTGATATCTAATGATCTATATTCTTCAAGGATTGAAATTTAGCCCACGCTTCGTATTCATTAGTAGCTTGTAAATAAATGCTATCGGCAATAGGACTTGCAGTTTGTTTATTCCGATGTTGCAGCGCAGGCGGGGTAAGCAGAAGAAATGGCAGCGTTAATAAAATGATGGCTTAAGTGATTAGCGAGAGCCTTGCCTTTTGGCTAAGTACCGTCATGACGTATACTGTCTCGAACGCTTTGTTTCATCACCACAAAACCAGTGAATCAGTGTCTTATACTGAAAGGTACTACACATAATCACCCATAAATGCGAACGTGCCCGTCATTTTAAAGTCGATAGTCTTTCTTGGCGAACTTCGACGCAAAAATTTTGGTATGTCTGCCTGTCCTTCTATTTGTCATACAATTGACTATTTGTCCGCGGTAATGGTCTTTCTTAAGGACCTAACGGTATCTCAAACGGCCAACTCCATCCGCAGCGCCCACCAATGTTGCTCATGTTTCAGCGTTCATACTTGTGTGATTGTCAATTAAAAAGCGTTTATTGGTCATACCTGAGGCACCATAACAACACGCCGATGTTTTGTTTGTGTGCCTTTTTACTACAGAAGGTGCACACAGGTACATCTAAGGACCGTAGCGTTTATCACGCTTCACTCACAGTCCAACGCGATGCTTAAAAAGGCAAGTGTTTACAACGCTTTGCAAAGACGACACTCTGGTGGCACCTGCCCATGGCTTTGCGTTGTACTCCTTATCGCCTCTGAGACAGGCGCGCATCTCTCTCTGCGGGCGCTCTCGCCTTGCTTCGTTTCCGAAGATAACTGCCATAATGGCGCTCACGTCTAACATGCCTCGATGCGCTCGTTCGCCTTCGCTGCGTGGATGAAACTCGCTAATGCAGCGCTTCTATAATACACTATACCAGTTTTTTCGTGCAAAACAGCAAATAAACGTTTTGTTCACTCTCTCCACACGCAAGACTATCGTCTTTTGACGGCATTTGCAGTGAAACATGCAGAAACGGGGCCATTTTTGTTCATTTTTTCTTCTCTTCGAGTACATATTATATTTTATTTCAAGGCGGAGATCACACAAGGTGCATTGAGAGAGAAACACGGAGAAATCATCATTTAGTCATGAAACAGTGTTCCCAGCAATGCCCGGTTTTACCCTTAGGTTGTATGGCTCCCTAAACCAGCAGCTTACTGCGTTCTTGGCCCTGGCGATGAGTTCACTGTCGCTAGTCTTTCAGGACCTCAGGGACGAGGTTGGCTTCCCCTGTTTCACTCAAATGTCGTAGCCCATTCGTACAGCTTCATTCATAATTGTGTCTGGTTGCATATTGCAGCTTGCATGCCACTGACATTCAACGAGCGATTGTGCCAGAGTGTCCGGCAGTCTGCAGATCGGGCATATATATGCACCTAAGCTTTGTGTGGTACAGGTGGTGCAATACTGCTCCGTGTTTGTACGTATTTCTTTGCGGCAGACATCCTGATATCACGCTGTATTCTTTTGACAGTTTTGGCTGCAATGAAGGGTACACTCGTCGTTGCAGTCTCTAGAGTTGTAGCAGCGATGAACCTCTGTTGCATAGCCACGACCTCTTCAGATATTGACTTGGGGCGAATATCAACACCATTATTAACATAGCGAAAAATGCTGTCTATATAGCGTCATCTCTCTTCCGAATACAGGACAGAGCACCGATGAATATTGCTCTATTAAACATAACTCCCAATTTTCTTTCTTATTAGTTTTATTTTTAATGCACCTAATCTAGCCGCTGATTATCGTTATAGAATCATTTATGGCTAATGTTGTCGCGGCGTCAACAAACACGTTTACAGCTCGCAAGATAGCAACGCTCACATTTGGAGAAACGCCAGGAATTATCCTTCAAAATATTCTGCACATCACCAACTGGCTTATCTCTATTATTACGAAATGTACGCTGCAGGATTTAACGAGAATCGCAAGGAAAGATGCAGCATGTTTTCTGAAGGGCCGGACATCAGGCGAAGAGGGTGGCTTCAATAACTATTTCGAATTCTCGTCGGTAGAAAAGAAACGTTTTTATTTTATAATTATCTAGTTAGCTGGCACTACCACCCCGTCACCTCTCCTCCCCTCACACACACGCACATGGGTATTGAGTTCTGAAGATGTTTCCTTGGGCAGGTGATGTACGAATGGGTGGTGATACTCTTGCCGACTGTGATACTAAGAAGAATTCAGCCTGAAGTGTTACCACATACACAAAGAAACACGCTCTGAGAGAGAGTGGCCAACACAGATAATGTCATCATGGGAAAGTTTTCGTCCATTACTAGCTTCTATCCGCATCGTTCGTAAACAAGGCTTTTGACAACGTGCATGAGTTATTTGTGCAATATACGTTATATATAGAAAGAACATTAGAAAAATAAGGCAGCTTCACCCTAGTAGTGCCAAGCGTGAAGATAGTGCAGAACTGGGCAGCCTTGATTCTTTTCCTGTAATTTTCTTTTTATTTCCTCTTGGCTTGCTCTCTTGTTGTATTTTCTAGTTAATTTCTATTTTGCGGCAAGCTGGGAAGTTGGGCCAGTAGGAATACGTTCATAATGGAAAATTTTGTTGAAGTGCACTAAAAAACGTATGGACTGAAGAGGCTGACAAAGACAGCACTTGCTCTCACAACTGAAAGTTTATTATTCACAAAAGGTATTTAAAGCGGATACATGGCCTTTCGCGCATGTGCATCAGAAAAAGGCGCAACAGAAACTACTTTTGTCAGGATTACAAAAGTTGTACATACGCGAAAGACGATGTATCCGCTTTAAATACCTTTTATGAATAATTAACTTTCAGTTGTGAGAGCAAGCGCTGTCCTCGTCAGGCTCTTCGGCCCGTCCGTTTTTTAGAGCGCTTCAAAAAATTCTCAATTTCTGTGTTTAATTATTTATACTTGCTTCAGTTTTTTTCCTATATATTCTTTCTCTCCGTTCCTAGCGCTCACTTGCCTTCTCTTAGAACTTTCATACGTGGTTTGTGTTGTTTTGTTTTTCATAGTCGTATAGTGGTGTGCGCGATTTATTTCATCAAGTTTCTCGAGGAACATGAGGCAGAAGGCTTCTGTGTGGCCCGAGTGTGCGCCCAGTATGGCACAGTTCGCTATGCTATGTGTACTTTGCCTGCGTTGATATCATCATCAAGACACCCGTAGAAAACGAGGATGACTTGGGTTAGAACCGTCATCAACGCGCTAGAACAAAAAGGGTGAGAAAACGTCTCACTGACGGAAGCACGTGCTCACACTGCTGCAGTGGCATTAGCTATAAATGGTTTCGCCTGCGTTACGTCGAGTGACGACGACAGCGTAAGGCAGCCCCAAAGTGCTCCGTACTTTGTACATTAGGAAAGAAAGCATTGCATTTTGAAAACGTTTCTTTAGGTAGGCGATGTGTGAATAAAAAAAATGTTCAAGAAAATGTGCGTAATCAGCTTGAAACTGAAACCTTCAATACTGTCAATGTTGCGCTTGTACTCAAGTAAATGTTTAGAAAAATTATTTACGCAGAAATTCAATGAAGTCAGCTTCTTTGCAAGTGAACTATTTATACCATGGCAAAAAAAGAACTTCGAAGAAAAAGGGACCGCCACGTGGGAATCCGACAAGAGACAGGAGGCAGCATTCGACGCAGCGCCAGCATTGTTTTTTTTTCTTGCTTGCTTGCTTGTTCCTTTCTTTTGTGGCTCTCACCCACTAAGGGGATTGGCCAAGAAGCCGGTGGTTAATGCAACTCAATACTTATAGATTTTCTAGACTAGGAGAATATGATTACTGTGTTTTGACTGTGTAATTAATTTGGCGCAATGTAAAAAAAAATAAAAAAAAAATAAAAAGGGGGGAAAGCAATAATAGAATTTGTTGAATATCTGAGGTGGAATTGTTATATGAAATTCTCCTGAGAGTTGAATCACTGCAGTGTATCTCCTAAATAATAAGTGGTAGTGTGGCTAGTAAAAGTCAAGAGCTGATCGCTGACTCAGCAAGGTAATCTTCTTGTGTTATATATCAATTGGCAGAGAGCCCCGCAGATGTCCTGTCGCTCTGTCCCAATGAAGTGGCCCCAAACGACAAAATATCGAGAGTATTAAGTGATATTTCTAATTTTCTGAATAAAATTTCGAAGCAGTTTTTTCTTTGATTTTTGAAACGGTGACATGTGATAAGAAAATGGTCGATATGTTCAGGTTCGTTACAGCTTGAGCACAGAGGGGATGGCACCAGACCAGACCTGTTTAAATAGAAATTAAGAGGTGGTACACGGGAATTTTATTTTGTTATCAAGACTTCCAGTTTACGCGTGGTACACCATTTATTCTTCCATGTGAAGTGCAGGTACGAGAAATCTGGATTCGGTATCATGATTATTGATGAGTCTTCAAGAAGGGAAAATTTTCTAAACCTCGCTGCTGTTACATAGGCTATAGGTGGCATGATTGGCACAATCGGAAGATCAAGAGATGTTCGCGCAAGTGTGTCAGCCATCTCGTTTATAAATATACTACGATGGCCTGGCACCCATATCATTCGCACTATACGAATGTTTGCTGGGATTAATGATTTAAAAGTCTCTAGTACTGCTGATGTCGACGACGATGATAAGAATGAACACACGGAATACGAGTCAGACACTATCAGAGCTGTCGAATGAGTCGCAGGAAGCTTACGAATAGCTAGTATAACGGCCATTATTTCCGCTTCAAATATTGGTTTATAATCTGGGAGGCGTAATGAATATGACCAGAATAATGAGAGACAAAAAATACCCACACCTGCCTTCTCGCCACTCATAGATGAATTCGTTGCAATTACTATATTAGTACCTAATTGAGACAGGTGTTGTTCCAATAAACCAGTCAAATATTTAGAGGGCAAGTGTTTAGCATTCATGGGGAAGATATCATCAAATTTTATTTGCACTTGGCCGATTGATTTGACAGATGGTGTGATCTCGAATATATTAACATTTAGAGCATCTAGAAGTGTTTGAACAAATAGCACTTGGGGTTTATATACACGAGACCAATGCTCATTGAAAAAGACACCAGACTCGGCAAAGAATACAAAATGTCGCCTTCTTAAAGTGGATTCAGAAAATTTTAAATAGGTGTTTACTGTTAAAATATGAAATCTGCGAGCAAGGTGGTTATCTGAGCTTCTTGATACAAAACATTGTTAGCTGTGAATTTTGGCACACCTAAACAACTACGTAGGGCTTCCCGCTTTAAGAGAATGAGGGGTTTTTATTTTGTATGCTGCTCCACCAGAGAATAGTACACATCCGAATTCAAGAATCGGACGAACGTACATGCGATAAATCATGATCAGCGTATCTCTGCGAAGACCGGAACGGAGGCGGCCAAGCCTACCTATCATTCCAACAGCGCGTGTAGCCTTAATTTTAATATATTCAATGTGGTCACGCCAGCTCAGTTTTTGATCGTACAGTACACCTAGATATTTAATACAATAACCCTAGGGTATTGTTTCTTGATGGTAGTGAAGAGAAATAGTAACTGGTGCATCCAACGGAAAAACTATTATACCACTTTTAGTTACGATCAGGTTCATATGAATTTTCTGAAACCACGTTTCCAATGTTGCCAAATAGCACTGTAAAGTCGAATGTAGTGAATAAATATCGCTGTCAGATGCAAAGAACGCGATATCATCTGCATATACATATATTTGTACCTTATCACTCAGTGGTATTGAACTTAACAAAATGTTAAATAGGACAGGCGATAGAACAGAGCCTTGAGAAACATCTCTCGTTTGGCTATACTTCGGCGTGGAAACACCTCGTTGGAAGCAATAAAATTTTCTGTCTTTTAAAAATTCGTATATCCAATTTGTTATGTACTGCGGGAACATAACTTTTTTAGGCCATTGATAAGAATAGGATGTTCAACACTGTCTTATGCCTTTGCTAAATCAAGGGTTACTAGGGCCGCATATTGTCGTTTGTGCCGAGCAAGCTTTATACGAGCCTCAAAATCAACATGCGCCCACCATATAGAGTAACCTGGTCTAAATCCAATCTGGCACGCACTGAGTATCGCATGATCTGTTATGAACTTCGTAACTCTAATGTAAAGTATTCTTTCTATTAACTTAACTATGTGTGATGTTAAAGCGATTGGCCTAATGTTATCTATCTGCATTCCCAGTCCCTGTTTTTTAAGAAGCGGTATTATTTTTGCAAGTCTCCAGTCAGGAGGTATCCAACTATTTTCAAGTGTATAGTTGACAACGTTAAGGAGGTCTTCAGGAGAGATGTCGAATAATATGTTTAACATTTCTGAAGTGACGCCATCTGGTCCAGGACCTGTGTTTGGCAGAATACAAACGACGTGCGCAAGTTCATCCCCACTTACTTCAATAAAATCATTTTCGAATGACGATTTTGCACACTTTATTTTGATTTGTGATGTAAATCTCTTCTCCAATCCCATTGCAATTTCCGTTAATGTATCCTCCAAATCTGTTGGAGAAAAAATAACTGAGTCAATATTTACGTGTGCTGTAATAGCTTTACGATTACGGAGAAATCTGAATAGAGCTTTCTTGTTACCACTATTGGATAGGTAGCTGTACCGTTTTTCTTCATTATCGTCTTTCGCTAATGAAGCTGTTCTCCTAAAGGTAGCTTTAGCAAAAAAATAATTTCTCCAATTAGTCGGAGAAATTGGTTGGTGCGGAGTTTCTTCCATGCAGCTTTGCGGCATCTATATTCTCTGACGCAATCCGCATTCCACCAGGCAGATATGAATTTTCCCTTTGTTGAAGATATAGTGAACTGTGATTTTTTAATTGTACACTTTAGGGTGGAACAAAGGCTCATAGCTTTCATATTTGCTTCCATGTTGGGCAAGGAAGGCAGCGTTGACTGTAAGTTCTTTTTAAATTTAGAGTAGTTTACAAAACTTTGCACCTGGCGATCTACCGTAACTAAAGGAATACTGATTTCAAATACCAGAGGGCAGTGATCACCACTTGTAGCAGTATCAAGAACAGTCCAAGACGATATTGTCAAACTTGAGGTAGCAAATGTCAAATCTAAGACGGACCTCGAATTACATCGAATGAATGTCGGAACTCTAAAGTTCCAAGAAATAAGGTTATTCCGATTAGTCAAGTCTCACAACCGTTTTCCTGATGAATCAGTGCGGAATCCCCATGAAACGTGATGGGAATTGAAGTCTCCAGCAAATAGTATACTGTTTCTGCAAAACCTCACAGTCACGTCAAGGGCTCTTTCATCTTGTATTCCAGCCGGAAAGTAGTTGTTGACTATAGATAGTGGCACGTATCCGGGAAAGTGAATTTCCACAACTGATACTTCATAATCGTGTGATATTTGTTGGTAAACTAAGTGTGCTTTATGGCAAATTTTGGATGAAATGAAAAACAATAATCCTCCACCACGTGAGTCTCGGTCCAGTTGAAAGCAGTGATAGTTTTTTAGATAGAAGTTTTGATCAGCAGACAGCCAAGTTTCTTGTAAAAATATGACGTCTGGAGATTGTTGGGAAATTAGGTATAATAAGTCTGTAGTTGCAGAGAAAATTGAACAACAGTTCCAATGAAGTACTCTAAGGTACCCAGTGATGATAAGCAAGCAGTAGCAACTGCTTGATCTAAGATACTATCTTTTAAGAAGTCCCTTTTAGTCCTAGGTTTCTTCACACTCTTTTTTGTTTTTGGATGAGAAGAATTATTAAGTTTGCTAGTGGTTGACCTGGTGCGTTTCAAAAGGCGAGCATCCATATCTACATCCCGATTAATTATTGATTCTGAATCAGATATACCTTCATGCTCAGTTGTGTTAGGACTGGAAAGCATTGCCTCATTATCGATAGAGACATCTGACTGATGTTCGCAGGTTTATTATTGAGGCACTAGGAGGTTAGATACGCTTAGTTATTCGATCAGATGCGCCCGACATCTGTGAATCCATATTATTATTGAGTGAGTCGGACAGATTGAGTAAAATTTTTTCTAATACTTTTTCTACGGCCTTTTCTACCATAGCAGAAATGGACTTAGGAAGTGATGCATCCATAGAAAGAGGTGGACGAGCTGCTATACCGGCATAACCCTGACTCCTGCTTTGAATTACTGCAATCGCTTCTCTACGAGAGCATCGTTTCCTTTCAATCATTTCAATCACCTGAAGTTCCTTTGATGTTGCAGGGCAGTTAGGATTGTCTGCAGCGTGATTTGCCTTGCACAAACAGCATGTCTTATGGTCTGATTGATACTCAACAGTACTATGACCAGCCCTGTATATGGCCCCGAATATGCGGCATCGAGTCTCCGATCGACAGCCTTTAGTACTGTGCCCAAAGCGCCAACATTTAGCACAATGTAGCGGACGGGGAGCCAAAGCTTCGACCTTATACATAAGCGGCCATGCCTTAATCTCCGAAGCGCGATCTGTTCCAGCGAATGTGGCAATTACAGTTCCAGTGGGAACTTTCTCTTCTGTTGGTTTTCCTGTTTGGTACAGCGGTAAACAGAAATAACACCTGCTGGGGAAAAGATGTCCAAGACTCCTGCTGGGCTTACACTTGCGTCTACCCCCTGAACCAATCCTTTGCAGCAAGCTAGATGAAGTGGGATTAAAGAGCTCACCGGATGTGATGCAAAAGTAGTGAACTTCAGAAGGCCTTGGATGCAAGCCTTGTCTGGTGAGCAGCATAGTATCCCCCCGCGTGCAAACTGACGAACCTCTGTTATCAGTAGAGAGTGGGGAGTGATCGCACGAAGTTCCGTTTGGATTGTCTTGCGATTTTTCATGCGGATGAACCCACCGGTGGTGGGCACCAAAGCGACGGGAACACTACGGGTTCCATTGCAGAGAAACAACTCCAAGGGAAGATCTCGAGGGGGAACAGAGGCTGACCAGAGGGCGGGCCTCTGGCCCGGAGAAGAAACAGACATGAAATAAGAAGTTACACTTATCAATGCACCAGAACAGTTGCGTAATAAGAGGTAGATCTAATAAAATAAAAGTAACCACCGGCTACTTGACCGCAACCCTGAGAATAGAACAAGGAACGCAGGCGCAGGCACGAACGTGGTCGGTACGAACGTGGTCGGTCCTTCTCTTGCTTGCTTGTTCCTTTCTTTTGTGGCTCTCACCCACTAGTTAATGCAAGTCAATACGTATAGATTTTCTAGATTAGGGGAATATGATTACTGTTTTTTGACTGTGAAATTAATTTGGCGCAATGTCAGAAAATAGAAAAAAAGGGGGAGAAATAATAGAATTTGTTGAATATCTGAGGTGAAATCGTTATATGAAATTCTCCTAAAAGTTGAATCATTGCAGTGTATCCGCTAAATAATAAGTGGTAGTGTGGCTAGTACAATTCGAGAGCTGATCGCTGACTAAGCAAGGTAATCTTCTTGTGTTATATACGAATTCGCAGAGAGCCCCACAGACGTTCCTGTCGCTGTGTCCCAATGAAGTGGCCCCAAAAGACAAAATATTGGGAGTATTCCTAACTGATATTCCTAATTTTCTGAATAAAATTTCGAAGCAGTTTTTTCTTTGATTTTTGAATCGGTGACATGTGATAGAAAAATGGTCGATATGATCAGGTTCGTTACAGCTTGAGCACAGAGGGGATGGCACCAGACCAGACCTGTTTAAATAGAAATTAAGAGGTGGTACACGGCAATGCAACTTTTTTATCAAGACTTCCAATTCACGCGTGGGACACCATTTATTATTCCATGTGAAGTGCAGGTGCGAGAAATTTGGATTCGGTATCATGATTTTTCATGGGTCTGCAAGAAGCGAAAGTTTTCTAAACCTCGCTGCTGTTACATAAGCGGTAGGAGGCATGATTGGCACAATCGAAAAATCAAGAGATGTTCGCGCGTGTCAGCCATCTCGTTTTTAAATATACTACGATGGCCTGGCACCCATATCATTCGGTTCTTCTCTTTCCGAGCTAACGCTAAACATGTCACTTTCACCTCTTCCGCTGTGTCTTTCTAAGCCCTCTTCCCCCCCCCCCCAAAGAAAAATAATTGCCGGCACTCCATCAAAGCCTGCCTCGTGTCTCATATTGCATTCACACGTGGCAGCCGCTTTTTCGTTAAAGTTCTCTTTGGAAAGGAATTTTAAGAACTTTTTCGCACTGTCTGGTATTCCTCTTTGTCACACAGACAGCGTTTTTTTTATTTTCACTCTTACCGGGAATCCCGATCACTTATTTTTATGCATTTTTCTTGTTTCTTTTGTAATGAACAAGGTGAATAGTTTTCCCTCCCAATTCTTCGAAGGGAGACGACGACGAAGTTTTATCGTTCGGTTGTCAGTTCTCTTAGCTGGTGAAGTTTTTTAATTTTATTTGTGTCGTCGTGCTTCTTTGGCACCCAGCACGCCCTGTATTGGTCCTCAAGACTTCTTCTATGCTGGGGGGACCCTCCCTGCTAGTTTCGCTATGGAGGAGATGGTGGTGGACCTGCCTAGTGGCATGGGTAGACCTGCTACTGCAATGAAGTGGCTCAGCTCTTCAGCGACATCAGAAGCTGCTGATTCCGAGTCTGATGCTACATCGGATGGCTCGGATGCTTTCTACCTACTAATAATTGACGGCCAAGACGAAAGTCGGCGGCGTTGTCCTCAAGTGAAGAGACCATTATTTACAACAGCATCGTGACTGCGACAGTTGCTTATGTGCTCGTCAACGTCATGGCAAGCCTGAACGCTATCTTCGAAAAGAAGCTTCATGACTTTTTCTTCAAACTTGCCCCTGATCAGAATAAAGAAGGTCGAGTGAATCCCAGGAAAAATATCATTGCCCTAGAAACAACATATGAGAAGATGGTGCAAACCCTGCTTGGTCTATCTCAGCTATGCAACGTCAACGTGCCGGCTTTTGTTCCACAGGGCGCTAATGTAACATCTGGGGTTATATCGGATGTAGACCTGGAACTTTCAGACGACGTTTTGAAAAGTATGATGGTCAGCACGCCACCATGCAGAGTCATCAGCGCTCGAAGGCACGGATCTTCGAAGTGTGTGAAGATTCTTTTCGGGTGCGAAAAGCTACCTAGTCACATGAGGGCTGGACTAGTTTGGTACCCAGTCCGACCTTTCATACCAAAGCCTCTACAATGCCGCAAATGTCTCAAACTTGGACATGTACAGGGTTTCTGCACAAGTGTTGTGGTCTGTGCTAAATGTGGCGCAAATCACAACGTAAAACTTTGCAACAGTGCGACATCTCGCTGCCCTAACTGTAATGGCGAACACTTGGCAATGGATAAAAATGTCCGAAGCTTAGGAAAAAATGGAAGGTCCTGAAAGAGAAAGCGAAAAAGACAGCATCACGAGAAAAGACGCCTAGCCAAAGCACCCGTCAAGTAGCTGGCAACGGCACAACTGAAGATGCACCTGTACATCCAAAGAATAGTACAGTCAGAGGGAATCGAAGCGACGAAGAGAGGCGCAATTTCAGCATTTCGGCAAAATCGTGGCCGGCGCTACCATCAAAGCCGTCGGACACAACCTCCTCAAAGGTCATGCCTCATAAAGTTTCGGAACCAGCGTCCGCCAAGGCCATGTCTGCAGTAGAAATCACTGTAAATAGGGCACCAGAAACAGCTCCAGCCAACGATGATGCCCAACTTGTAACCATGCTTAAGATGCTTGTTAACGTCGTCAAATCTCTCATAGCTGGTCGTAAAACGCCAGCAGCATTAGCCGCACAAGAGCGTTTGGCGGCTCTCGTTCCAGTTCTCGACAATATTCACTAAAAGCAACATGAACACCTGTCGAAAGCTCCGTCCTTATGTGCTGTAATGGAACGTCAGGTCTCTACGACCACGCCAATCTCTTAACGTTCTCAGGCTCCTTGCTTAAAGATTCCGCCGGATGTTATAGCTATCCTAGAAAACAATGTGTGAAATTACGAGCTCAGACTTCCGGGTTACGTGGGCGTTCCCAGCAATAACCGATGCACGGTAATGGCGTGTGCATCTTTCCAGGGTACAGACACCACGCATCCATGAAATGCTTCGAAAGCGTCATTGTACGTATGATCTGATGGTCATTTCACAGTGATCGACGCAAGTGACCTCTGCGAAGCCGACTTTGAATTGGAAGCAGTTGCTATTAATCTCAGGAACACAACTACGACTGTGGCAAGTATATATTTTCGGCCAATGCAATCTTCGCACATCACACTGCTGGAGTGCCTGCTATCTCGGTGTAGCTCGTCATTTCTGCTGTGTGGTGATTTCAATGCCCATCATCCTCGTTGGTGTTGTCGCCCACAAGACAATCGTGGAGTGGAAATTAATGAACTTAATTATGATCTGCTCAATGAAGGCTCATTCACGTTTGTCGACAGAGGAAAAGAACAAACCACTGTTGATCTTGGCGTATCAACAAGAGATGTGCGTCTTGCTTGGTCAAGCGAAGCTGACCCATGGGTTTCAGATCATCTGCCAATTTGGCTGGTTCCAGGGTTCCAGAAAATTCTCCTACCAGCCAGATGCTGCCACCACAGTGACAAATTAGGACAAGTTTCATCAGCTGATTGCAGGGGCGCCATCACACAATAACTTGTTCAAACTACTGAGTGAATGTCTGCAGCAAGCTACAGTACGACGACTGCGAAGCATAGAAAAGCCAAAACCCTGACCTAAAGCTCTCGAGACAACGCGCTTGTCGATGACGTGCTTACATGAGGACACAACGTTGCAAAAGAAGCACTCATTGGACACTTTCTAACCGCTTAGATGCATCCATGAGGTGGCAGACAAAACAACTTCGTTGAAGAAGCTGGTCCGCATGTGTAGCTCGTTGCATATGGCGAGTAGTTTTGGGAGTGTATGGCGCATATTGAAGGCTCTCTGAAGAGCTGAGGTCTGCAACAACCCAACTACAGCATTGTGCATTACGACTGGACGGTCTCTGAAAATTCTTGCGGAAGATTTTGCCAATTTTTTCACCTGTCCTATGTCAAACGACAACGGCAGTCATTGTTCCGTAACAATTTTATATGGACCTCTATGTGACATGGATTAGGCAGAATTTACCCTGGCCGAGCTGCGTCGTGCAGTTAGCCTCTGTTACCATCGCACTGCCCCAGGCGAAGATGGTGTTATGTACCAAGCATAGTGAAACATTGATGAGGTCTTTCATAAATGTATCCTGGACGAATACAACTAAGTGTGGCAAACGAGTCTAATTCCTTCTGAATGGAAATCGTCTGTGGTGAAGCCAATTTTAAAGCCTCTTCACCCAGCACAACTCCTGAAGTCATACCAGCCAATATCACTAACTTCTAATGTTACGAAGCTGTTGCAACGTATGGTGCTGTTTCATCTGGACGCCAGATTACAGGAGCTCACTTTCTTCCCTGATGTCATGAGCAGATTTCGTCGCCACCATTCAGTTCTCGATAGCATAGGAGACCTTGTACGATTGCTTTAATCTGCTCGAGCAAACCGACATTCAGCGTATGTTTCATTTCTCGACATACAGCAAGCGTTTGACTCGGTGCCACACAAAGAGATTATTTGTGCACTAATGAATGGAGGAATTTCAGGTCGTCTGTGACACTTTCTCTATAATTTTTCATCTGGGCGCAGAATGAAAGTGCGCATTGGAGAAGTACAGAGTCAACCTAACGCTGTCAAAGTGGCGTCCCGCAAGGCAGCGTCTTGTCACCGCTTCTCTTTAACAGCGTACTTGCTGGACTTCCACGGCGATTACCGTAAGAATGTGACTTTCCTATAGGCATAGCGATTTATGCTGGGGACATCGCAGTCTCGGTTTGTGGTTCGTCAAACCCTGGTCCATGTCTTCGTGGTATACTGCGGTGAGCTCTGATGGGAACTTCAGAATAATTGGTGGAAGTTTGCCTGCAGGTTTCACCTGCGAAGTCAGCTGCGATCACGTATCATCCAAGGCAACGCGCTCTTCGAAGCCTTAGCAGGCTTTACCTCAGATACACACCAATACAGTAGGTACACCCACATCGCTACCTGGGTTTAATCATCGATCATCGCCTTTCTTGGCGCCCAGCTGTTAAAACTGTGAGGCGAAAATCGCTGTCCCTGTTCAAGTATGTAGCCGCCTTGACTGCTGGGGGTGAGGGCATTGATCAGAGAAAGGCGCTACAGGTTTACCAATGAGCTGTACTCTCTTGCGGGATGTATGCTTTGCCAGTATTGAGTGTAACGCCTGCTTTAATGTCTCAGCTGGAACGGGATCATCGTGTTACCCTCCGAGTACTGATTGCCTTACCTCGTGAAGCACAAAATACCCCACTACTGACTGAAGCACACCGATTTCCGCTAAGGATGCAAGCTGACCAGAAAGCTCTACATCATATTGAGCGTCTGTACCAAGCCCCACATGGCAAGGCACTCCTTAACAGGCTGTTACAGCGCCCACTTTCTCAGACGGGTAAAATGGCGGCTTCGTTCAAGGACATTACTGGCGATTCGGGCGACACTATTCAGTCGCCAACATCAACAGAGCACAGGCCATGTGCCTTCCCTACCCATCTGTCAATTCCAGGAATACACAAAAAATGTGACCAACCTGTTTCGGAACTATACCAATTAACCCATTCACGCCTATTTGAAAACTTCGAGGAATATGCAAAAGTATTTACAGACGTTTCTGTACACAGCGATTGCCTGAACGCTTCTGAAGCTTTCTTCTGCCCTTCAACTAATATCAGGTGGTTGTTTAAAATACCGCACCCCTCATCGTCGGTGACGCCCGAGCTAGCAGCGAATAATGTCGCCCTTGAATACGTACAAGAAGGGTTACCAGCATCGAAGCTTGTCATCCTCACCGACTCTCGTGTTGCCCTTAGTCGACTCACCAGCAAGGAGACCAACACCTCAATTCTGAAAAGCATCGTGGAATCCATTGACAACTCTCTGTCACGTGGGGTATGCCTATCTGCACAGTGGGTACCTTCGCACGTGGGTATTACGGGAAATGAAGAAGCGGATCTCCTTTCTTCGTCATGCAACCATGAAGGTTGTGACTGCCAGGTAATTCTATGTATGATTGACAACGCTCGTCTGCTTATACGCCGACCCCTCTTAAAGCAGCACCCAGACCAGCGTTTGGTGAACGGATTGTTCCCGCCCCGTGTTCATGGCCGTGGCTTGCCTTGTTGTACAAACTAAGAGTGGGCTCTGTGCTGGTGCGTGAACGATTACATCATCAAGGGTGTGTACCCAGCCCGTTGTGCGCAGCTTGTGGCTCCTGCGAAAAACTTGTGCATATCGTAGTGCACTGTCCCACATTTGCTACGCAGCGGTCTTTGTTGATTAAGGAATACAAATTCCTTGGACTTAAGTGTGCGACTCAAGAAGACTACCTCTTTCCGAGTGGTAGAGCTTCCCGACGTGACCAGGCCCACCGAGATCTCCTTACATCTATGAACCAAACAGATCTGGCCACCCGTTTAAAAATGGTCTCTTTTTTTCTTTCTTTTATTATTTTTTATTCATGTTTTTTACTCATACTCATCAAAGACTTCGTCATTTGTATCCTTCATCATCTTATTTCCTCTTTCTCCCCTCTAAATTTTGTTTCCTCTGTTTCTTCCCTTCTCCCGAAAAATTGAGATGGCGTTGTGCCCCTCAAGCTGGCAGTTGCCAGCTTGCTCTCTCCCTCTTTCCTCTGTGTCCTTGTGTATCTGCGTATGCAAATAATATTAATATTATAATAATAATTCACCCGACATCAATCTTGACGCCGACAACAAGATATCATTAAAGCGACATTTTTAACGGTATCACTTTTAAAGTTTTCTGATTGACTTAAAGGAATGGTGCCATCAGTCCTCTCAAAACTGTTTTCTTTATGAGAATGGATTGCGTTCTTCGCCTGGATGGAGCTACAAAACGCCCAATGGGCGAGATTGAGAAGTGTAGTAAAATACTGGACATTTACTTCTATATCGACTTTATATCGCCCATATTGTATAGCTCAACATGACTAAACGCTGTCATTCGACTGTTAATTGTGCTCCAACCCTTTCAAGATCTGACATCGACCGAGTCTTTCGACGCGGTAAAGTTAAATAAATAAAAATTTGAGTCGAACAGAGTTGGGCGGCAAAGGTTGTGCCTTGTTACGAGGCGCGACGCCAACACGGTTCCGAAGGTGCCACTGCTCCGAAACTCGCCACTGCCAAGGTCACTGGCTGTTTGGTAGCGTGTGTGTTACAAAGCTCGCGACTGCTTCTGCGCAGAGCTGACAGACGAGCGGGCAAGTCGACGGTGAGTTGCAGCAGATTTAGGTGCAACATAGAACTAGAGGCGTTACTTATTCGGTATTGGAGCCGGCAGCTATAGAGGCTCGAAGAGTCGAGATGTCTTTTCTCTGACGCATACGTCGGCTTTGTCATTAGCACTGGGTGGGTCTTTACGTCACCAACGTCCTATCAGAAGCGCCACTGGCCATAATGTCAGATTCATCCAGTCAAGAACCGCCGCTGGGTTGCGTCATGATTCCCAAATTTGAAGCCGCTGCGCTGGGTTGCACCCAAAAGACGAGTGATGTAGCCACGCATTGTGTAAGACACGCCAGACTGGATGGCACCGCTTGCTTCATCGGGCCCGTGGGCTGGGTGAGTTCGCCGTGCGTTACGTAAGACCAACGGGCGCCGCCGCTCGATGACATCGTTGAGATTATGGAGTAAGGTGGGCTCGCTCGCTGTACTTGACAAAGATTGCCTTTCCAGAGGCAATGACGTTAGGTGTGTACTCCCAGGCATAACAGCACCCCCGCCACCCGACAATGCGCGGGAAGGACGAGCTCCTTCCATGTGACTCGGATATCGGGTGCCCTCGTTTGCCAGGTCCCACCAGGTTTCCCTCCAGGGCCATGGGGAGGAATTTTCTCCAGGCTCTGTTCCGTGAACACATTCCATTATTGGTGATGGATCCCCGTTTCACTGGCTTGTCGCCAAAACTTGTCGACTAGCTTCGCTCGTCTCTTCTGACAATTTTTAGTCTCAGCACTTGTCGATGGTTCTGCAACTTGTCAAGAACGCTTCGACAACAGACAGCACACAACACAAGCAAGTACCCTCAGTTACCCGACAAAACACTAGATAATAGTATAGTAGAACATATACTTAGCTACGTGTCTATCGGGATTTCGTTCCCTCTACATCAAGAGTCACATGTGGCACACAATACTCTTAAAAAGAGAACTCAAGTAGCATACTCATTACGTACAATAACGTATTGAAATAGAATACAACATAAAGTTGGGCCTTTGAGATTACTCTGGACGAGAGCGCTCAGCTAAGGCCGTGATGAGGACAAAATTTTGTCCCGACCCACCAGTGAGTGACCGAAAGGTGGAGAAGGTACTAACTAAAACGCACGGCTCAATGCGTCTGTATTAGTGCTTAGCTTTCCTTTCTTGTAGCTAACGTCTATGTTGTGCTGTTGGAGTATGATGCTCCACCTCAGTAACCGGCAACATTTAGGCGACATGTTATTTAACCAGGTTAGAGCACAGTGGTCTTTTTCAACCACAAACCGCAAACCAGAGACATAACAGGCTAGCTCTTGAACAGCTCACATAAGGAAAGTGCATGCCTTTTCAGAGGTACTGTACGCCTCTTCCCTGCAGCTCAGTTTTCGACTTAAATACAAAACTGGCCGTTCGTTACCAGCACTGTCTTCCTGGCACAAAATAGCTTCCATGCCACGATCACTCGCGTCGCATTGAATGACAAATCCCTTAAAGAACTTAGGTGCCAAGAGAACGGGCTTTTCCCTTTGGGCATGTTTCAGCTTGCAAAACACATTCTCTTTTTCTGAGTCCCATACCACTTTAACCGGTTCGGACTTTTTAAGTGCGTCAGTTAGAGGACTGGCAATGCTAGAGTCTTTTAGCACGTAATACTGATAGTGTCAAGCTAAGCCCAAGAATGCCCTTGTCTTAGATTTTGTGGTTGGTTGTGGATAGTTCACGGCAGCGGCTACCCTTATTTCTGAAGGTCTACGCCGACCACGCCCCACAACTTGTGCCAGGTAAGACACCTTGCCACATCTTAGGTGACATTAAGAAAGGTTCACGGTAAGACCACCTTCTTTCAACCTGTTAAGCACGACGCGTTAATGCTCGACATGTTCTTTCAAGTTGTTTGAGAAGATGACGACATTGCCAAGATACGGCAGAAAGAACCGAGAGAGGCCATTGTGAACGCGGTCCATTAAGCTTAAAAAACAAAAAGGGCTCATTTTTCAATCCAAAGCTCAGCTTAAGGGGACAATACGTTCCGAATGAAGAAACGAATGCGGCATAGCGGCTAGCACTTTTCATAAGGGGGACTTGTCAATACCCTCGCATGAGTTCTAACGAGGATATATAACTAGACTGTGACACAGATTCTACCCACTCCATTATATTTGGTATCGGGCAAGTTTGGTCTCGAAGTATGGCGTTAATAATCCGAAAATTGATGCATGGCCTAGGATGTTTTCCCGGAACTTAAACCATTATTACAGGCAATGTATAGTCACTCTCGCCCGGTACTATGATTCCTAACTCCAGGATTTTATCGATCTCCTTTTTCATCACTTTTTTCCGCACAGGCAAACATTGATGCGGCTTGCTACGGATGGGCCTCTCACAAGTTAGCTTGATATCATGTTCAATCACCATCGTCTTTGCGGGACGATCAGAAAACACGTCTTTAAACTCAGAAACAATCCTCATCAAGTCCCCCTTCTGGACTTCACTTAACCTAGGCTCCAGGTTCAACTGCTCCAAGATTACATCGGATTTCTTTTCGATTACATCACTAGAAGTCAAAATTTCTGCTCGTTCTTCCTCTGAAGCATTGAAAAGCTTATTTACGACCATGTTACGTTGAACGTAAGATTTCATCAAGTTAGTGTGGCAAACTTTGTTCGGCCGCCTTCTTAATTCCACTTCATAATTAGTATCATAAATCTTCGATATTACTTTGGCAGGCCCTTCTCAATGAACCTCAAGCTTGTTCCTTTTAGATGGCCGCAGAAGCATTACCTGACTACCCACTTGAAAAGTGCGTTTTTTCGCCAATTTGTCGTAGTGCTCCTTCGACAACACTTGCGCAGACTTCATGTGGTTTTTCACGAGATCTTTCATTTTTCCAAGCCTCTGAAGGAGGCCTAGAACATACGCGACCACACTAGGATCTTCATCGTATCCCTCCCAGGACTCGCGTAGCATTCGCAATGGTGTTCTCAAACTCCTGCCATACACAAGCTCTGCAGGGCTAAAAGCAGTGCTCTCATGAGAAGCTGATCTCAAAGCGAACATAGCGGGAGTAATACACGCTCCCCAGTCACGTATCTGCTCGTAGCAAAGAGCTCTCAGTATACGTTTCAGAACGGAATGCATATGCTCTACCGGATTAAATTGCGGATGATGGATCGAGCTGAGCGCTACTTTTATTCCACATTTGTCAAAAAAGGTAGAGGTAAGGCAGCTGGCGAAGACACTCCCATTGTCGCATTGGACTTTAGAAGGAAATCTGACGCGTGCAAATTTATATATCAGTGCACCCACGTCATGAGGGGAATTAAGCTCCTTAAGTGGTATCGCTTCCGGAACTTTCGTGGCTACACAGAGAGCCGTCAGGATGTACCGACAACCTCGCCTTCACTCTGGCAATGGCCCGACGATATCAATTGCTAGGCGCCGAAAAGGTTCTGTGATAATTGTCCCAAACTTCATGGGTGCCTTCCACTTTTATGCGGATTTCCCCGCTTTCTGACAAGTGTCGCAAGAGAGTACAGTCTTCGACATCCTTCTACCGATTCGGCCATTAAAACTCAAGGTAAACACTAGCATTGGTCTTCTTTATGCCGAGATGTCCTGCCTACGCGTTTTCATGCGCCAGTTTCAATAGTTGGCGACGATACTTTCGTGGCCCCAAGAGCTGCTCGTACTTGCAACCTTACACATTTGTGTAGCTCCAATACTGGAGCCCTGCCTTCTCAAAAAAAAAAGAAACATTCTTTTCCTTTGTTTCCAACTTAACGCTTTCCATTAGCGCTTTAATCGAGAGGTCCTCACGCTGCTCTAGAATGAGCGTTTCTCCATTTACCTTCGACAGCTCACTCCAACTTTCCGCTACAGGTGAAAGCGTTGCACTCCTCTCACTCTCATTCAAAGGCATCATGTTGTCTTCTCCGCCGACAGAGACGGCTTCCGCGACGGCCGGCTCGAGTGACTCCTCCGGAAAACTGCCTCTCCCAGACCCCATCAACTCGCCGCCAAGATCACGCAGATCAGCCTCTTTAGCAGGTGGTGCTTCACTTCACTTAACAAGATCAAGTTCCTACGAAAGCTTCCGCACTTGCGATCGTGTGGGGGCTATGTACGCTAAGTTGGAGAAGAATGATTTACCGGCTCTTTGAGAAGCTGCTCAGAGTTATTAGAAAAAAGATAAGGAAAACGATCGGGAAGCTCGGCAGACACAGCCGCTTCGGTGCGAAGCTTACTGAACGGACCTTCAATGACAAACATGGCGATTGGTAAGCAAGCACTGTGCTCCTCGGCATCTTGCCTGATCCACGCACATTCTCCTGTAATGTCGTTCGGACACACCAAGAAAGGATGGACAACGTCCATGGTTGCTGCTGAGTTTTGAAGTGCTCGACACGTTTTCCCATTCATACTAACTTTCTAGAGTACGGCTCTAACAACCATATGTTATTTTCCAATTCTCCGATTATTGCGAAAACAAACTTTTGTTTGCAGTTTACCGCAATGTGCCCTTCATTTTTGCAGTTGTAGCAAATTAGTCGCTTCCGTTATTTAACCACCCGCCACCCCTGGGATATCCGTGCGTTGTTCAGGAAGCTCACTCGATTTCTCCGCTTCAGTTTGCCCTTCCTTTACAGTGTCCTTCGTAAGAGACGGGCCTTCCTTAAATTGCTGTGTAGACTTGGTTTTCGTCAATCGGGTTTCTTTGAAAAGCTCTCTTTCCTTTCATCCTTTTCGACGCGCACTGCCCTGATATGCAACTTTCGGCGAGTATAATACTTCTCGGCTAACTCCGCTGCCTTTTTAAGCGGCACTTTGCCAAGTTAGTCTTGCAGCCAAAGCTTGACACTGTCCTTGATGCAGCGGTAGAATTGCTTCAATGCAATGCATTCTACCACTTTATCGCGAATGTCATAAACACCTTCGCCCTTGAGCCATTCAATTAATTGGTATTAAAGATGAAACGCGAAGTCAACGTGTGACTCGTTGCCTTTTTTTGCGTACAAATCCACAAAAGCAAGGATCAACCAAGTAAACAAGCAAGCGTGTTCATAAAGAACAAGACGATAATAACAAGAACATTTGAATTGTGCTTGATACAAATGTTTTAAATCCACATCTCAAGATGAAATTTCATGATATTTTGCCCTCTAATTCCAAATTCTGGATTATCTTGTACACGTGAAAACAAATATTCTCATATTCACATATTTTTCAGTAATGAATGAAATTAAAGGTGTAAGCGTATACTCCCAGTCGCTTGGCTGTTAGTTTCCATTTGGTGCACAGGACCCCCGTTTTTGAAGTTGAACTCTTGACACCTATTTTGTCGCTGCGAAAGCTGCAATTGAACGCCCATAACGCACTAATAATTACTGATTCTCTGTCTGTATGTACGTCGCTTAGGGCTCCATCGAAATTAAAGGCCTTAAAAACACGCGCATTCATATGGGGGTTTTGGGACGTTAAACGCCAGATATCAATCAATCAAAAAACACGCTCACCTCCCTTCACAGTCCCTCAACAGGTGCAGATACTTAAGTTATTATGGATACCTGGTCGTTGTGGATTAGATTGAAATAAAAGGACTGAATATAGCACAAGTGGCATTGAATGGTCGAATACTATCAGTCCTTTCTGAAGTGGCCATAACGAGTTCGATAAATAGAGAAAATGTTTGCTCAGTGCAAATTCGACTGAATAAATAACGTCATTGACAGAATTAAGTCACGTATTGTTTCAGTTGAAAATCCAGTCGTGTTTTACCAGAAAACCAGAAGTCATATTACCAGGAAATTAGGAGTCATAATAACCAGATCGCACTGTCGTCACCTGCCATTAAATTTATATTCACACTGGGCTTGTCTTATGATATCGCCTCTATGCAACTTTGGTACACAACCACAAACAAAAGCACTATTTTGTGTCATATCACCGATACAAATTAATAAAAAATATTTTTGTTATCCCAATCTATAACCTGGTGCTGAATATCGAATGAAGAACATACTTTCTTTCGGTGCTTGGGATCTGGGCTTCAGCCTCAAGAACGCTTTTGTGCCGTTTGTATGTCGTTTAATGAATCAACAAAAATTAAGTTCTAACTTTCGTGAGTAATTTTTTCTGGATCAATAGTGTAACATAAGAAGTCTCTTTTAATCACGCTATTTTCTTGTCAAGATAACGACTATACTAGTTTGACCGAGTGAAACGCAGTTATTTCACTTGTTCTCTTTTACGTGCGTTGTTTTGTGTATTGGGCATAGATAATGATTACAGTAAAAGTCTCAGTAGTTTATACAATTCATTCTTTGGTAATTATCCTGAGTGAATAAGAGCCATTTTCGAGGATTCGTCGTGATCACCACGATCACCATCATCAAATATTTGACGGCCTTCTACGCAAAGAACATGTTCTTTCACTACACATCACGAATAAACAGTCATCTGGGCATGCGTTCACGTGGCATTTGCTGAGTGCGACATGTCATTGCCGTGGAAGTTCTCGAGAAATGATGATACAATCAGATTCTTTGGTTTAATATGTTATTCTGTGACTAACTACTCCTTCTTGAACTTGTTTGTGCTAGGACATCCATGGCCGTAGTCCTGAACAAGACAAAACAAGACTACTGTGGCTTTTTTCTACAGAGTTGCCACGTCTGTTTTTAAGGTGTTTTAAGGTGCCACGTCTGTTTTAAGGGTTCCATCACCTTCTTCTCGCCATAGTTCGATAGACGACACCAGACGACGCCACTCATCCACGCTTGCAAAAAGCGAGAAAACTGCTCACGCAAAAACAGTCAGCGTCGCCTGCCTCGCGCGTGTCTCGTATGTCACGCGAGGCGACGGAAATAGGCCGATGAAAAGCAAGGGGCACAAACGCAGACGGCGTCTTTCACCTACAGTCCGCCAACTGCGGCCGTCGTTTCAACGACACGACGAAGCGTGCCCCAGCGCCCTGCAGTGGCGGTCTAGTGGTTAAGGTATTCGGCTGCGGACCCGCAGGTTGTGGGATCAAATCCCGGCTGCCGCGGCTGCATTTACGATGGAGGCGGAAACGCTGTAGGCCCGTGTGCTCAGAATCGGGTGCACGTTAAAGAACTCCAGGTGGTCAAAACTTCTGGTGCCTTCCACTACGGCGTCTCTCATAATCATATGCTGGTTTGGGGACGATAAGTTCACATATACCTTAGTAAAACATGATGTAAACAAAATATAATCAAACAAAAGTTGCCCCAGTGACAGTTGGCACACTGAAACCAGCGTCGTTTCACTAAAGTGTAAACACACGCGCGTACGCATGCACATACAAAAACACACAACCTGTCTGTCTCTTCGACTCACTCACGACCACGGAATAACGATAGAAGATGACATCAACCAAACGTTTTGAAGCATTTAAGTGCACTGGCATCGCCACTAACATTTTTTTTTAATGTAGCGACCTTAGCACTGGTTTGATGTAGCGTCGTGCAAGCGCGTCATTTTTTTTCGTGCCACGCGACACTGCTGAACCTCAGCGAATTTAGCCCACGCTACAAAAACAGCTAGGCTACAAAAGCAGTTGCGCTACAAAAACAGCGCAAGGTAACCTGAAGATCCTGAGGTTATTTGCTAAGTTTCACACTGTCCAACCACAATGCAAGGGTTACCTAAACAAAGTGCCTCTTTCTGGTGGTTGAACAGATCATTTAAACTAATATAGACAAGTTAGAAGCTCCTAAAGCCCATGGTTTTTCCAAAACTTTTTCTGAGAATTACGTGGACCACCTTGTATATGGGACAATGTGGGATAATCTAAAAGTTGCTTCACGCTGTTTCCCGTCTTGTTTTGATCATCTTTGTGCTACTGCCCTAATCCTGGTGAACTAAGCTCCCACGAAGTCTTTGATCTAGGAAATTCTTCATTTTCGCTAAGAACAAATTTCCGAATGCGACGTAATCACACGAACACACAGATAATTGAGTAACAGCACAACCGAGCTCAGCGTCGCACTTAAGGGGGCGGGTGCGAGAAAGGGGGGTTATGCATATTCGAAAATCATAATGGTTTATGACGGCACCCACATAATAGCCACACCTCTAAGCCCATGTTCATGGGTTTAACGAATGTGTTTTCCTATACTACATTTCCTACACCAAGTGCAACGCTGTGAAGGCTAGCGAGAACTTTTGCAATGAATGCATTCACACTAAGAAACAAATTGGCCGATCCCATGTACAGTGGAAATCGATGATATGCGAAGCACGAATGTCGAAGGTTGATATGTCACTCTAAAGTCAGCCCAGCGTTACGTGGTAGATTCAAGTTATGCCGTACATGACTTCGCTGTCAAGATTATCATGTTTCAATGTGTCGTTTACTTTTGTCATCTATTCACGTCACGTGATACCAAATTTAGTACACGTGGAGCAAGCGAAACGGCCGCGAGCATGCTATGAGCGTGGTATGTTGTCATGCTCTTACATGACACGTGTGCCAGGATGATCATGTTCCCACCAATACATTCGTCATCCATCGACATAGCATAACACCAAATTTATTATATGTGGTCCTACCAGAACGGCCGCGAGAGCATCATGACGTGTCCATTATACTCCAATGTAGCGTTGACGCGCAAGCAGGCTGGGCACAGCGACGCTACGTTCGCAGAACGCGAGCAATCTATAGTCATACGCCATGCGCGACCAGCGCGACCAGCGTCCGTAGGCGCGACCCGACGGCAACCAGCGCGAAATGCGACCTGCAGCATTTCGCGCCGATGCGTTACCAAGACAACACTGCGTCGGCCTGTCTTCGTAACGGAGGGATGCCGGACGTGCTGAAGTGCGCATGCGTCAAAGCAATGTTGCGCGGCACGTGCCTGCTAGTATATGAAAGGACCGGTGACTGGCCAGGTAACGCCGGCGTGAAGCGACGAAATGAACAACGGCAGGCACGAACACCGCATCACGTCAAATTGTATGAGCGCCTTGACTGTGGCATTTAGTCATGTTCTGACATGACACGCATCACATGATTATCATGTTTGCAACAGTCACACACCTTCGTCATCCACTGACATCACGTAATACCAAATTTGGCATATGTGAAGCTAGCGAAACGGCCTCGAGCGCATCAAGAGTGTGGCATGTAGTCATGTTACATGACACGCATGTCGTGATTATTATGTTTGGATGTGTCATTTACCTATGTCGTCCGTTCTCGTCGCGTAATAGTGTGTTTGGTACTTGTGAAGCTAGCAAACGGCCGCAAGCGCATCATGAGCATACCATGAAGTCATGTTGTTATATGACACGCATCTCATGTTTATCGTGTCTGCACCAGTATCATACATTCGTGATCCATTCACGTCCCGTAATACCAAATTTAGTATAAGTGAAGCTAATGACACGGCCGCCAGCGAATGACGGGCGTGGCATGTAGTCATGTTGTTACATGACACGCATGTCATGAATTTCATGTTAGGGTCTGTGGCTTGTGTTCGCCATGCAATCATGTCATACCATAACAATTTTGCAAAATGACATGCCAACGAAACCACCGCAATAGCTGCAGGAACATGAAATCTATATCACGACATTCATGACTTACATGTCCTAATTTTTATGTTGAGACTAGTGAAATATCTTCTTGATACAGTCATAATATGCCATACTAAGTTTGGTATCGATATTATCATCGAAACGGCCAGGAGAGCTAAAAGTCGTAGGCGGCTAGATAGATAGATGGATAGATAGATAGATAGATAGAAAGATAGATGGATAGATAGATAAATAGACAGATATATAGATAGATAGATAGATAGATAGATAGATACATACGCTCAAAGTCGCTTAAGTTTGCCAAGAAATTGTTCGCATTTCAAAAATTGACCGATCCCACGTACAGTGGGAATCGATCATATGCGAAGCACAAATGAGAAATGTTAATATGTCATTTTAAATCAGCACAATGGTACGAGGTAGAGGCAAACGATGCCGTACATGACTTCCGTGTCATGATTATCATGTTTGGATGTGTTTTTTACCTTAGTCATCTATACACATCACATGGTACTAAATTTAGTATATGCGGAGCTATTCAAAACGACCGTGATTGATATGTGGTGTTTAACGTCCCAAAACCACCATATGATTATGAAAGACGCCGTAGTGGAGGGCTCCGGAAATTTCGACTACCTGGGGTTCTTTAACGTGCACCCAAACCTGAGAAATTGGGCCTACAACATTGCCGCCTCCATCAGAAATGCAGCCGCCGCAGCCGGGTTTCGAACCCGCGACCTGCGGGTCAGCAGCCGAGTGCCTTAGCCACTAGACCACCGCAACGGGGCGGCTGCGAGCACTCTGTGAGCGTGCTATGTTGTCACGGTCTTACATGACACGTGTGTCAGTATTATCATGTTTTCACCAGTCATATACTCTAGTCAGCCATTGACGTCCCTTAGCACCCTATTTGGTCCATGTGGAGCTAGCAAAACGCCCGCGAGCGCATCATGAAGGGCTCAATATCTTTAAATGTAGCGTTGACGTGCACGCATGCTGGGCACTGCGACGCTACGTCAGCAAAACGTGAGCACTCTATAGTTTGACACCAGGCGCGACCAGCGTCCTTCGGCGCGGCCGCACGGCAACCAGCTGAAAATGCGATATGCTGCATTTCGCGCCGATGCATTACCCAGACAACACTGCATCCTGCATCTCCCTCTTTTCATGACGGAGGGACGAAGGACGCGCTGAAACGCGCATGCGTCAAAGCAACGCAGGGTGGCGCGCACCGGCGAGTGTGTGGCAGGACCGGTGCCTGGCGTGGCAACGCCGGCGTGATGCGACGAAATGAAGGCCGGCGAGCACGCGCTAGGCATGACTTGCCAGGCAGCGCCCGCTCACGAGTGGGCACCGCCGTCTGATGGCGCCAAGAGCACGACGCGCGCTTTTTTCGCCATGTTGCTGGTAATGATGGAAACACAATTCCCTCCGAGATACTAGTGAGCAGCGGTAAGAAGTATATATAAGAAGCTAGCCGTTTGTAAGGTGAAGGATGTGCTCCTGGGTGGCACAGTGGTTAACGCGTCGCTCTCACGACGCGTTAACCCAAGTGTATTTTGCTGGATTTTTTCTTTCTTGCGTTTTCATATATATACACTTACGGTGCGCTGCACCGACGCCGACGCTGGCAGCCAAATCCAGTCGAAAGTGTCCATATAACTGCTATCGCAATAAAAAAAAATTGGCAGCATATCCACGGAGTGAATGATGGAGAGTGTGGCGAAGCATTCGTCCATCCATTCGTTCTTGCTTCCGTCCGTCCATGCGTCCATCTGTGTGACCGTCCATGCGTCCATCCGCCCGTCCGTGTGTGCGTCTGTTCGTGCGTCAGTCCCTGCGTCAGTTCATGTGTCCATCCACGCATCTCTCTGTGTGTCCGTTCGTCCATCTATTCAACAGTCCAAGTACTACCATCTCGCATCTTTTCATCATATATTCCCCATGTAGAAGCACCGCCATCCAGCGGACATTCCGAGGACTAAACGAGAGGTGGAACACGTACACTTTCTTACGGCTTGCGCTTCGGGTCTACTTCCCCCTTTAACCAGCTCGAGTTCATGGTATATACTAGTTCACTGTATTCATGGCACTGCTGCCCAGCGCTCTCTAAACCTTTCTAATACTAAGGAGTTTACGCCCAGCGAGTATAATGTAGCAACCTTTTCCTGTCATATAGTGCTCAATGTACATGCTTATGTATGCTAATGGGAAATGAGCGACAGGAGAACTCAGCTTTTACTTTCTTACGGCTTGCGCTTTGTATCTGCTTCCTACCTTCAACCACCTCGAGTTCATGGTATACACTAGTTCATGGTATTTATGACACGCGGCTGAGCGCTCGTTAACCCTATCCAAAACTAAGGAGGTTCCACCCAGCGAGTATAACGTAGCAACCCTTTCTTGTCAGACAGTGTTAAATGTGCATGCCAATGGCTGCTAATGGGGATCACAGTGTGCGCGTTAACTAAAAGCCGAATGCTCCTGTCTCTCATTCCCCTTTAGCAGCCATTGGCATGTACATATAGCTCTATTTTTTATTGTTCACCAACGCACAGAAGAAATTTCTCCCCGGCACCACCTTGAAGGTCAAAATTTTATACTTGTTTCACACTACAACTGCTACAAGGGACGAACGGGTGCCGCTATAAGGAGCTTCGCCATTAAAGCATCGTGTCCCCTATGAAGAGGCACTACATACATATCATTCGCACGGCATGGCAGCGTCCTTGCTTTCACGATTTCGAACCTCACAGGCATGAAAAACTCAAAGGAACGAGCAAAACACAAGCAGCTGAACTACGAAGAGATGCACATTACTAAAGACGTGGCGGGGAACGCTGGTTCTGCGAGCGCATGATGAACGCGCAATTTTCCGGCATACCGAAACCATTTGCCACTTGATGACACCACGCCACCTGCTGACAAGGCGCGAGTGGAAAGGATTCATTACTCAGCCCTCCTCCTTCTACAGTTAGGGATTGTTAAGCACGGCGACTAGACTTACTTTGTGAGGCAAACTATGAAGCCGGAAGATATAATCTATGCCTGTTCTACCAGTTTTATTATTTTCCATTGCGCCACATTCGGCGAACGTTTGAAGTCCCATAAAGCAACTTGATTTTTCATTTTATTTGATGGAGCTACCACCAAAAAACGCCTGTGAGATTTATAATTCATTGAAGATATTTTGTTTGAAGCACTGAGTAGTCACGTCAGTGAGCACAAATAGATACAAGACACAATACGCATCTACTAATGTGCAATACTCCTTGGTAGTTAGCGTCTAGAAGAGAAAAGCGTGCTTCTACGGAACTGACCAGCAGAAAAATTAGCTATATTCAATGTTATCTTTTAGGTTGCCTAATGAGGATAAAAGAGTTTTCTCTTCACAGAATTACAGAAAGGGGCCTGTTGCCTCATTATGTAGAAGTTCAGAGTATCAGCTTGTATAGTTTTGTCGCTTCACTGGTAATGACTGACCAAGTACAGCCATAAACTGCCACATTGACAAAATAATAATTCATCAAATTTTCGTCAGAGGACTAAGCGACTTCACATAGAAAATAAATCTATTGTTGTTTACAGAGCCACGAAATATTATAGCTCAGCTATGTGAAGTAAAAAAGATGTTTCTACACAAACCTTCAGTAATTTGCCCATATTCATTAAAACGTATATAAATTTTTATTTAGTTTATGTCCAATATCTTTTCATAAAAACCTTGAATGGCACTTCGTCTAAAGGCACAGTACATTTGTAAATTTCGCTTTGTTACGTTAACTAGTTTCGCCGCACTCGCAGTACCACGAAGGCTTGTACAGCGAAAATACTTTTTTTGCTTACACTCTTTTTATTGCTACTAGTTACCACTTCTAACCAGGCATTCAAATGAGATGTCGTTGAAAAGGAGAAGTAATAGGCTTTCTGGCGTGGCCCAATTCGATTTTCTTTGTGCAGCGCGGCGAGCCGAGTGCCTCCGCAAACAATGCATAAAAGGTGGAGTGGTTGTGACTGGAGTGGGACCATCACCTTAACGTCAAACAGAATAGAGCGGTAAGGTTTTATTTTGAACACCGAAAACATGAAAGCACTGGAGAAATACTGCTCTGGCGTTTTGACCAATGACATAGGCTTCTGCGTTTAGCCTGTAGGCCCTCACACTTCTTGCGATCCTTTAGCGTAAAGCGGAGCGCAGAGCTGCAACTGACGAAGGGCCTGCACCATGCTTATCTCGATTTGAAGCTTCCATGAGGCTCCATGGCAAACCCAGTTCACTGCAACCAGCAAGCTCTCTCTTCAGTCTTACCTGCTCGTCAAGGGCTTCATTAACTTGACGCTCAATGTTCATCCTGCGAGCCTTCTCGAGTGAGCACTCTAGCTTAGCATCGTACAGACGGGCCTCGAGCTTCTTAATATGCTGATCAATCTTGTCCTTTGATTCCTGAAATTCGCGGCCCAGCTTCCTTTCTTCTTCAGCCTGCTTCGTTTTCTCGGTGACAAGTCTTTCCAACTGCCTTATTTCCCGCAGAGAAGCCTGTCTTTCAGCCTCCGTTTCTTCTAACACCCGCTGGGAACGCTCGAGGCGTCCTTCTAGGTGATCCTTTGCTGTACGAAGTTTCGTTGCCAACGCTTCTTCTGCCTCGCGAATTTTGTTGAGTAGATTATGTCCTTCGTCCTCTTTCAATTGTGATTTTGACTTGTAGTACTGTGACAAGATTTGAGCCTCCGCCAGTTCATTTTGCAAATGTTGACCTTGTACCTGAAGTCTGCGCAGGTGGTCAGCCAAAACTGCAGTTTTATCCCGCTGCTTGTCAACTTTCTGTTCCGTAGACCTGGTGTGAGCTTCCAGACTCTTTTTCACTTCAGTAAACATAGAAATGAACATGGCAACACTTGCTGCACTATCTTTCATACTGCGATTGGTGTCATATGCAGTGCATTGCGGTCGTTCAGGTGAAATGAACATCTTCGAGCGGGGCAGATGGAGCAAATAGCTCATGGCATGCGGCTGAATGTTTTCACTTTCAGGTTCATGGCTTGGTGGTGCCTTAGAAGACGTGAAGACCTGTTCAAAACATCCAGTAAAAACATGGCTTAGCACTGCATCGCTTTTTCGCGAAGTCGGGTATTTGCACTCAAGCTCCACTTGGGAGGTACCAGCAAAAACATCCACACCTGCTTTGTTATCCTTTTTTATCGGAAGGCATTCCTCAGCTTGGTTCACTCTTCCGTTTTCTTTGCAATAGTCTTGCATGAATTTATCACTGATTTTTGCCCATTTTGATTGCATTTTGTTTCTAATGCCACGCTCTGGGCCACATAGAGGTAGCACAAACTTTGATCCTTTGGTTTGGATCATTGAGAGCAGATTTCTTTTAGCCTTTCCTGAGCCTTCCCTTTCAAGCTCGTTCTCACATGTTGTAGAGCTTCGTGATTGAGAATCAACTTTGGTAGTGCACTGGTCCATACCTTGCAACTTGTCCTCATACGTTGGGCCTGCGCAATCCACTCGACAATTCTCACCCAAGTAAGGCTTCAGTAGGCGTTGGTAGCGTTGTGAGGCGCTGGCGAAGGCCCTGTTGAGCTCCTCTTGTTCGGTGTCGGTTCCTTGCTCATGTGTCGGCAGCTTCCGAAGCTTCTGAGGCCGCTCATTCAAAGATGTTTTGCCATCCTGAATGGAAGGCCTGGGGCCCTTCTGCGACTCCTTCAGAGGGCACATTGCGTAGCCCTCGTTTTTCTCACTCGACATTTCGCTGAAAGCGAGTAAATAAGTGGCTCTGCAAGTGACAATGATTTTCAGCGTACTGAGTACCCGCTACATGTTTTCTTACAAGTAGCTGATGAAAAAAAAGGTAGATGAAATAAACGTTGATACTACCGGATCGTGTAGACACTTTATTCACAATTTTAAAGAGTCTGTTTTCAAGATGTTTTCGTCTGTATTAATGCGCTTTTTTGGTGGTTTTCTTAAATACACCGGGCATCAGTTTTTTAGCGTGGCCAGAAAACGCTGCTGATTGATAGCAGAGGCTCCTGACGACAAGCGAGCAAAATTTTGTAGTGCACTAGGTAGCCTGGAATTCACAATAAAATCTCAAATTCAGCTAAAATTGCGCTCTCTTCGATCAACAGATGACAGAAGGAGCTTAGAAATCACTCGTCGCAGCCGTTCTATAATCCACTGCCCGATTTCAGTATGCTGCACTTGGTCATTGCAGGGATCACCATCGGAGGCCGCGACATGTTCATGCGAGCGCACACGATGACACTGAAAATCTGCCTATAAGAAGAAAAAGAAAAAAAATACTCAAGGTCATGAGGCATGCACGACATATTTTCTTTGCCAGTGCCAGCTTTCCCTGCTTAGCTTCGAGGGCTTTAGTCAGGACGGGAGAAGAAAAAATGATACCAGCGTGTGGGAAATATCTGCTAGAGCTGGACATATTCTAAAAATTTTTTTCGGTGCTGAGTTCATGAGTCAACAAGCTCATTTAGTGAATTCATTCTACGACTGCCTAAAAAGTGTTGCTAGGCCACTTTAGACATGATACACAACGATGCCAAGGGGAAGCGAAGAATAAAGTATGAATCAAGAACTCTTGTTTCGTAAATTCTCTTAATTCAATTAGCCTTGACCTACACGCCCGTAGCGAGTTACATGAAATATCAGTTTCTATCTCGCAAGACGTGCGGAAAGTGTCTCAGCACAGTTAAGTTCTTCAGTTTGGAAGGCAGTCAATTGCTCAAATTTGAATAAAATTTTTCATTCTGACAGTGAATTAGTGACTAATTCACGAACTGTACTGCTCGTTCGAACTTGCTGCACCACAGTAGCCCGGCGTACACTCTCTATACCATACAAATTACTCTTTTCGTGCCATAGTTCAACCCCACCACTCACTAATAAAAGAAATAATGAAATGCAAAGTGTACTAATTGCTATTTCCTACGATATATTTATTACCAATTTTGTTAGTATATTGAATGATTACTATATATTCAATGTACTTGCTGGTTAAGGTTGAAGGGCTACCAGTAAATTTTGTTTCACTGTGACTGAATTTGTTATGAGCAAATTATGCTGATTTCCATACGCCATTTCTGTTTAGCCTGGCACCACATATTGAATAATTTTTATGCGTGCGCCCATTTGCACAATCATAGATATAGCACCTAATATTTTGTGAGCTCTAGTGAGATGCTGTTTGCTACTTCACAAATATAAAAGCGTCGTAATGCATTACAGTGCTGCATGCAGAAAGAACACATGAGGCGCAATTTCACATAATTATATTGATTCCGTTATAACCAGTGCTTTCTTCTTGCTGGTTCGGAAAAAAGAAATACGGCATAAATATTAAGCCAGCCAAGTAATATTTTAATATGATCTACAATTTTAGGAACGATAATACTCACAGTGAATCATTCCTTCATTATTTTGTACTCTATAACAAAACGCGTGGAGCTTAACGTGCTAGTACGTTTTATTTTGAACATTGTGTTTTCAGGTTGCCAACAACCTTCAGTTATTTACAAATTTATCAAATAAAATTCTTGTTACTGTGATCTTCTCGACAGTCTACTCACACTGTATATCTTCTGTCAAAGACGGCTCCTCATTAAAGGTAGTGTAATGAAGTAGTGGGTCATGCAAAGCTCCGCAAACACATCCTCAGTGCTAAGCACGAGACGCTCGGCCCGGACGTTGTCGCTGATTTTGCTGGCTAGGCCTACGCTTCTACCTGGTCTCAAATAACAGTTCTGACTGTCTCCGTTATTTATTATATTTGGTGTAGTTTGCTGGGCCTTCTTGAAATCCTGGAGTTGCGAAGCCGGACTCGACCTGCCGCCAGGACCACTGCATCTGCCGCAAGCCCTCCACCTATGGCACCCCAGGCCATTGTGTGCTCCAGCGTGGTCCTTCAGCGCGACCCTCCCATATTCAGCGGCACTGACGATCACGACTTCGACGACTGGCTGGCTACTTGCGAACTCGTCAGTTTCTTGAACAAGTGGGACGAAGCAATGAGACTGGCCACTGTCGGCATTTACCTCAGTGGCATGGCCCACTTATGGCTTCAGAACCATGAGACCGACATTCCCACCTGGACAGCATTCAAGGCATAGTTCAGTGAAGTCTTCGGTCGTCGTGCTGTCCGTGAACTTCGTGCGGAGCAGCGCCTTCAGTCGAGATCTCAACTGCCTTGGGAGAATTTAACCAGTTACATACAAGGCGTCATTGACTTGTGCAAGCACGTTGATGCGAACATGACCGAGGTGGACCGCATAAAGCATATTTTTAAAGGTATACACGAGGACGCATTCTAGATGTTTATTTCAAAAAGCCCTGGTACTGTCGCCCAAGTTACTGAGCTCTGCCAAAGTTATGATGAGCTCCAGCAGCAACGTCTCGTCACCCGCAGTGCTGTACCACATCAGGAATCGATGTCCGGCTTGACTCCCTTGCAAGATCCCGTCCTCCTCTCGCAGATAAAAGATTTTGTGCGCGAAGAAGTTGCCCGCCAACTCTCACTCATCTCCGGCCTACCGGAGTGCAGTGCACCGCTTAGCCCTACACTACGGACTGTTATACAAGATCAAGTGTCTGAGGTCCTTCCTCCACAGCTGGTGCGACCAGTCAATGCACCATTGACGTAGGCTGAAGCAGCAGTGCGACTACGACCACAGACGCTTGAAACACCACTTCCACTACCTGCTCCTGTTTATGCCGCCCAGCCGCGACGACCTCCTGTCCACGGAGTCCCTATTCCATGGCGCACTGCCAACAACCGACCGATCTGCTTTTCGTGTGGTCTACCCAGACACGTCGCACGTCTGTGCTGCCAACGCCCACTCCACTCACGTGAAAACCAACGTCCATATGAGTACGACCACACGTACACGCCCTACACTCCAGGCCCCGAATTGTACGTTCGTCGACCAAGCCACCGACCAGCTTCTGATCGCTGATCTTCTCCACGTCCCTGCAGGGGCGCCTGCGCAAGTAGGCGTTTGGTATGTAGCGACACCACGGACCCGAGCTAACGGGGGAGTTTCGACTCCCTCCCACGCCTAGCCGTGCGTGGCTTTGCCGTGTCCGGGGAAAAGGGGATCCTGGGGGTTGAGCCGACGCTGGGTGAATGGACCTTTAAGGCCCCCTGGCAGAGGCAACACACCCCTTTGGCCCCGGCTTCACGTAGACGGCACCCCTGGGCTGACCCACCCAGGGGAAATCGGCAGTCGCTTTTTCCTATCTCTCTCTCCCTACATCTTCGTCTTTATCTCTCACTACCTATCTGTCCTGTCTTCTACTCTCTTCTGTTTACTTCCAATTTTCCTGGCGGCAAGGGTTAACCCTGTGCAAATAGCCTACCTTGGTCTAGGCGCATTGGGTTATGGCAGTGTTGTACGGCTGACGTCTGCAAGCTTTCAGCACCTGCAAACTTGCAGCGTCCCCTTGTTGGGCTCCGTGGTGGGTGGCCGCCAATGCTGCTGAACAAAAATAAGACCAGCATGCATGGCCCATTCCCTCTACTGTCTGATCGTACCGGCCTAAAGCGGGTACGCACCGACGACATAAATTTCTTTAAGCAGCCAATAGAAACTTTTCCCCACTTCCACGTCATTCACTGTGAAAAAACCGGAAAGCAAGCCAGGACCGTATCTCCTTTCGTAGTTGCCAGGTGTCTTACTGAAACTCTCGGGGCTGGATACAAAGTAACGAAAATGGCTAGCGGAGACCTTCTTCTAGAAATTCGGGACAAAGCACAATTTGTAAAGCTAAACAGCCTCTCAACGTTTGGTGACGTACCGATCACCGTAACACCGCACAGATCTATGAACACCACTCGCGGAGTGGTATCTGACGCAGACTTACCCGACTTGACCGAAACTGAACTTTTGGAAGGGTGGAAGAGCCAAAATGTCAATAGTGTACAGAGAATAATTATCAGAAGAGATAATAAGGAAATACGAACGAAACACCTAATACTCACATTTGCATCCAGTAAACTACCAGATTCCATTCAAACAGGGTACACGAAAACAGCTATCAGGCCGTATATACCAAACCCTCGTCGTTGCTTCCAATGCCAGAGGTATGGCCATGGCTCTAAAACCTGTCGTGGTCGCCAGACTTCTGCACAATGTGGAGTCCTAGGCCACGTGTCCGAGAACGGCAAACAACCGCCACACTGTGTAAATTGCGAAGGAAACCATGCCGCATATTCACGCTCCTACACATACTGGAAAAAAGAAAAAGAAATAATTACGTTGAAGGTCAAGGAGAACATTACATTTAAAGAAGCACGGCGAAGAGTCGCTCCATTTTGTGGACCTTCATACGCTGATGCGGCGCGTCAGGGGGCACCGCCGCACCAGCCCTCGCCACTCCTTCGGCCCGCGCATACCGAGCCGGTGGTTGTGGCACATGCCCCCAAGGCGGCTGTAGCCCAAGCTACACCGCCTACTCCCAAACAGAGATCCGAAGCTCCAGAGTCCTCGGGTCTTAAGGCCTCACCTCACCAGGCGAGGCCCGAAACTCGAACTAACAGTCCGCACGTGCGGGCATCCAGTGCCTCCGAGGAGGCAATGGATACGTCGGCACCCTTGGTGCCGAAAGAGCGGCGTGGCTCCTTGGAGTGCGCCAAGAAAACAAAAAAGCAAATAACAGGGCCTGGTGACGGCCCTGTTAAGTGAACTCAAACTCCCCGTCTAAACAGCCACTCGCTTTTCGTACACGCAGCATTATTTTACATTCACCGTGAACACTCAAATTATACAGTGGAACGTCAGGGGCCTTCTCAAAAACCTTCACGACATCCAAGAACTCCTACACGAACACTCACCAAAAGCGCTGTGTGTACAAGAAACACACCTTCATTCAAAACACACAAATTTTCTTCTCAAATACGTTATTTTTCGAAAGGACCGTGATGATGCCATGACATCATCCGGAGGTGTTGCCATCATAGTGATTCAAGGAATTGCATGCACATACTTACAACTTCAAACATCCCTTGAGGCAGTGGCTGTTCGAGCGGTTCTTTTTGATAAACTGATCACAATCTGCACTATTTACATTCTTCCTAGCTATCAGCTGCAGCAAAGTGATTTACACTCTCTAATTGATGAACTTCCGGAGCCTTATGTTCTCCTTGAAGACTTTAATGCGCATAGTAGGCTATGGGGTGACTCTTGGTATGACGCGCGAGGTCGACTGATCGAACAGTTCCTTCTCTCGTCGAGCGCGTGTCTCCTGAATCGAAAAGAACCAACCTATTATATTCTCGCTAATAACACCTACTCCTCCATAGACCTAAGCATAGCATCTCCATCTCTTGTCCCTCTACTCCAGTGGAATGTCGTCACTAATCTGTACGGAAGTGACCACTTCCCCGTAGTTTTGAGCACAACTACAGTAACCGAGTGCCCACCACGTGTTCCCAAGCGGCTAATAAACAGAGCCGACTGGGAACAGTTTTATACTATCGCTAGTCTAGGTTGGAATGACATCTGTACTTTGAACATTGATGTTGCTGTGAACTACTTCACAGAGTTTTTGATTGATGCTGCAACAAAATGCATCCCACAAACAAATGGACACCCTGGAAAACGGCGTGTGCCATGGTGGAACTCTGAATGCCGAAACGCGCGCAAACAGAAACAGAGCTTGGAGGCTGCTTCGGAACTCACCGACAGCCGAAAATCTTGAAACCTTCAAGAAAATAAAGTCTCAAGGCAGGAGAACGCGTCGGCAGGCCAGAAGAGAAAGCTGGCAGAAGTTTTTATCAGGGGTTAATTCATACACACAGGAGGCTAAAGTCTGGAACATGGTCGGTAGGATAGCAGGAAAACAAGTACACACACTTCCCCTCGTAAACACTCAGGGTGATACCTTGGAAGATCAGGCAAACTTCCTTGGTGCACACTTCGAACAGGTATCGAGCTCGTGCCACTATACTGACACTTTCCAAAAATACAGAACAAGAATAGAAAAGCAGAAACTCGAACACAAATCCACTAGATACGAGGCATAGAACCAAGCTTTCAGTCTAGCTGAGCTCCAAACATCTCTAAACTCCTGCAGTACTTCCGCCCCAGGTTCAGACCGTGTGATGTATGAAATGTTAAAAAACCTACCAAACGAAACCCGAAAAACCTTACTTTGTTTGTACAATGCTATTTGGTCTTCTGGCACTATTCCTACCTCCTGGAAAGAGGCGATTGTTATTCCCATTTTGAAAGAAGGCAAGGACCCATCTTTAGCTTCGAGTTACAGGCCGATTGCACTTACAAGCTGCTTGTGCAAAGTCTTCGAAAAAATGATAAACGACCGACTTGTACACTTTCTTGAAACAAACAATTTGCTCGACCCATTTCAGTGCGGGTTTCGAGAGAGTAGATCCACGACAGACCACCTTGTTCGTATCGAGGCGCAGATCAGAGACGCTTTCGTCCATAAACAATATTTTCTCTCTGTATTCCCCGATATCGAAAAGGCTTATGATACAACATGGCGTTTCGGAATTCTAAGAGTCCCACCTTGGCGTGCGCGGAAGAATGTTTCACATAATCGAAAGTTACCTGTCGAACCGGACATTCCGTGTCCGAGTAGGCACGGTTCTTTCCCAAACCTTCGTTCAGGAAACAGGCGTGCCACAAGGTGGTGTACTTAGCTGCACACTTTTTCTCATCAAGATGAATTCCTTGTCCATCCCTCGCAATATGTTTTATTGTACATATGTCGACGACGTCCAGCTTGGCTTTAGATCTTGCAATCTGGTAATGTGTGAGCGACAGGTTCAGTTAGGTTTAAACAAGGTCTCCAAATGGGCAGAGGAAAACGTATTCCAACTGAACCCACAAAAGAGCACGTGTGTCTTGTTCTCCCGAAAGAGAGGCATGCACTCAGAACCCGACATTGAGTTGAACGGTCAACGTCTGTCTGTCAATGCGGAGCATAAATTCTTAGGATTAATCTTAGACAACAAGTTGACCTTCGTACCGCACATCAAGTATCTAAAAACAAAATGTTTAAAAGCCATGAATGTTTTAAAAGTGTTGTCACATACTACGTGGGGTAGTGACAGGCAATGTCTCATGAACCTCTATAGAAGCCTCATTCGCACCCGCTTAGATTATGGAGCCGTTGTCTATCAGTCTGCTACTCAAAGTGCCTTGAAGATGCTGGACCCCGTGCACCATTTGGGCATACGCCTTTCTATGGGTGTTTTTTGCACCAGCCCCGTAGAAAGCCTTTACGTTGAGTCAAATGAGTGGTCGCTTCATCTGCAAAGAACTTACATGTCTTTTGTTTATTTCCTTAAGGTGAAAGCAGACAAGGAGCACCCCTCATACTCTACAATTAACGATTTGTCGAGCTCAACTCTGTTTCAAAACAGGCCTTCGGTGAGGCAGCCCTTCTCAGTTCGCCTGAAGTGTCTAGCTGAAGAAACTGCAGTATCACTTGAACACAATTTAATGGCTCCTGTAGCATACCCGCCACCGTGGCAGTGGCAGACTATAGACTGCGATATGTCTTTCCTAGAAGTTACAAAACATGCACCTCTTGCCCACATCCGAACATACTTTTTGGAACTTCAACACAAATACACACGTCCTGAGTTCTTCACAGATGCCTCCAAGACTAACTCCTCTGTGTCCTACGCTGTTGTCGGCCCATCCTTTTCGGATGCTGGCCCTCTACATCCACGCACAAGTATCTTCACAGCGGAAGCTTACGCGATACTTGTGGCAGCTAAACACATCAAACAATTACAAATACAAAAAGCAGTAATTTATACAGACTCCCTCAGTGTGGTAACGGCTCTGCACAGTCTTAAAAAACAAAAAAAAAACCCGGTCCTTGTCTCACTTTACTCCATTTTGTGCACACTCTACACACTCAAACAACATGTTGTAGTGTGCTGGGTGCCAGGGCACCGTGAGATTCAAGGCAACGTGAGGGCGGATCAGCTCGCTGCATCCGTCCATGAGAGCACCGCCATTACATCCATATCAATCCCGGTCCTTGATCTTAAGCCGTCTCTCAAACGAAACCTCAGGGACTACTGGCAGAGCAAGTGGGATACACACACACAAAACAAACTACACGTTATTAAGCCACACCTTGGTCATTGGCTGCCCGTATCGAAATCGCGTCATACAGAGGTAATACTAACGAGACTCAGGATAGGACACACATACACGACACACACACACCTTTTGTCTGGTGGCAATCCACCATTGTGTGACAGATGTGGTGAAGCATTGACAGTCCTTCACATTTTAATTGAGTGCAAACAATTGGACACTGTAAAAAAACAACACTTTCTATTACCCTACCGACAACATATACCTTTACACCCTGCAATGTTTGTCGGTAGGGAACCGCTTTTTAGTCACAAATTATTGTTAGCGTTTTTTAAAGAAATTCATAGTTTTCATATCATATAACCAGGCATCCCGTAGCATGACCTCTCTAGAGAGGTTTTTGCTGCGGTGGTTACACAAGAAAGCACTTGCCTCACGGCCCTTGGACGCAAGGGTGTGAACGAGTGAGGCACTTGTGCTAATGCCATACGTTTCCACCATCGTCTTTTATTATCACCAACTTTTGTCATCTATTCACACCACACACACATTTCATGGCATGGTCATGATTTTATTACTTGTATGTTTTTACCCGCCTTACCGCGAGGAATTTTATGGCCCTTATACAGCCGCTTATCACAATCATTGTCCACTTTTTTAGTAAGATGAACTGGCGCTCTTTGGCCGTGAAATGGCCCTTTCGCCATAAAACAACAAACATCATCATCCTTCTCCACGTCGACGCTCACCTTCCCCGATGCACCGACGCCCCCTACAAATGACGCGGAAAACTAAATGACGCAGTTCCCGAGGTAAGAACTGCGTCCTCTTTGCGAAGCACAAGTTCTTTTCGTTCACCGCCGAATGCAATTAATGCTGTTCTTGAAGGTGTACCCGTGCTTGCCCTTACTGATACTGGTGCCGCAATTTCTGTCATTGCCGAAAAAGTTTGCCGTTCAATTCGAAAAGTGACAACACCTTACTTGGGTTCATGTCTTCGTACTGCCACTGCCGGCCTGTGAAGCCTGTGGCCGCGTGTACTGCCAGACTTCTAACTAAAGGAGTGTCCTACACAGTGCAGTTCGTAGTACTCCCACACTGTTCTCACGACATCAATTTACGTTGGGATTTTCTCTCCCATCACCGAGCCGTCATTGATTGCGCCTGTGCCGAAGTCATCTTTTGTCCCCTTAGTGATGCTCTACCAGCGAACGACCGCCCTTCTTACGCGCAGTTGGTCATTAGTGACGACACCCAGATCTTTCCACGCGCTACTGTCTTCGCACCTGTGTCGTGTTCCGCCGTCGTCGACGCTACCGCATTCTTCACGCCTTCCGCTGCTTTAGTTCATCGCCACTTATCACCGCTCCCAACCGCTCTCCTTACTCTTCAAAGTGGTGCGACCGACGTGCCTGTAGAGAATCCGTTCCCATTCATGATTACACTGCTTCGAGGCGAATGTACTGGCTCGATAGAATCATTCGAAACCATCGCTACACTTGACGTTCCTGATGGATCATTGGAAGTGAGCGTCCTCTCCTGTAGTTCCGTGAATGGTCCTCCCACTACCGACATTTTCAACCGTGTCACCGACAAGGGCCTAAACCCACAACAGAGGTGTGAACTTTTGAGCCTCCTTGGCACGTTTCGGCCATCTTCCGACAGTCACAGTGCTACTTTAGGTCGAGCATCTACTGTATGCCACCAGATCGACACATGTAATCACCCACCACTACGGCAGCGACCATACCGTGTTTCGCCGACTGAACGCCGTGTCATCGATGAACAAGTAGGTGACATGTTAAAGCGTGGCGTCATTCAACTATCAAACACTCCTTGCGCGTCACCGGTTGTTTTGGTTAAAAAGAAAGACGGCAAGATATGCTTTTGTGTAGATTATCGTGGTCTAAACAAAATAACACAAAAGGATGTTCATTCTTTGCCTCGCATCAATGACGACTTTGACTCTTTACAAGACGCAGAGTTTCTTTCCTCCCTTGATCTACGCTCTGGGTACTGGCAAGTGCCAATTAATCCGGATGATAGGCCGTAAACTGCCTTTGTTACACCAGACGGCCCATACGAATTTAACGTGATGCCATTCCGCCTATGCAATGCGCCGGCAACATTGGAGCGCATGATGGACACTATCCTACGAAGCCTAAAATGCAACACGTGTTTGTGCTACCTAGATGATGTGTTGGTATTCTTGCCCGAATTTTCCACGCACCTTCGTCACTTGAAACAGGTTCTACGCCGCCTCTGTGCAGCAGGCCTCCAACTAAACTTGAAGAAGTGTCACTTTGGAGCACGCAAGCTGACCATTCTCGGACACGTCGTGTCGAATGATGGCGTTCTTCCTGACCCCGCTAAGCTACGTGCTGTTCGCTAGTGCCCGAGGCCCGCCTCTCTCAAGGAGCTGCGTAGTTTCATTGGGCTTTGCTCACACTTCCGTCGCTTCGTCCGAGATTTCGCCTCGATCTTGGCACCTCTTACAGACCAACTTCAGGGAAACCGAAATCTATCTGCGTGGTCTCCAACCTGCGACAGTGCCTTTGCAAAGCTCCATGAACTGCTTTCAATCCCAGCCATACTGCGTCAGTTCGATTCAAGCGCTATCACACAAATCCACACGGATGCTAGTGGTGTCGGTCTTGGCGCTGTACTCGCCCAACGAAAGCCTGGTTACCAAGAATATGTTGTTGAGTAGGCAAGCTGAACTTTTACAAAAACAGAAGCAAATTATTCGGTAACGGAGAAAGAATGCCTAGCGATTATTTGGGTCATTACAAAATTTAAGCCTTATCTGTACGGCCGCCCTTTCAATGCTGTTACCGACCACCACGCACTCTGCTGGTTATCCTCCCTCAAATATCTTACCGGACGCTTGGCACGATAGGCTTTACGGCTCCAAGAGTACAACATCCGTGTCATTTATCGCTCAGGCCAGAAGCTTGCCGATGCCGATGCTCTTTCGCGTTCGCCTGTTTCTACTGATATTGCAAGTGTCTCTGTTGCATCCGCCGGAAGAGAAGACCAAGGCCTTACAGAACACCTTTATTTACGGCACTGCATGCTTGCAGCACAAAGCAAGGATTCACACACCAACAGAACAAGAGCCAGAATATATACGCCCACCAGCCACTCGCACATGTACGATAACATGGTGACGTCACTAATACTGTTCATCGGCGATGCCTTTCACGCGCCGTAATACAGATAACAACACAACACTTCCTTCATCACTAGATCAAAAACGGTCGTAACACCAACGCTCAGGAGGCCGCCTTTCCCGGTTGCTCCGTCTCAGAGGAATTGCATTGTTATTATCTGTTAACCCCGGGTCCGGCGGCCTTTGTTCAACCTGAGGGTCTGGTTGCACCACAGGCAGTGGAGTAGAGGCGACCTCGGAGGCATGTGGCAGGCATATTTCACGACGTGGCGTTCGGTCGTCGAGCACAGAATGTCGTAAATGATCAGCATGTACAAAACGCACTTGGTTTCCAAAAACAACCAAATACGTAGTTGGGGACTTCACTCGCGTAACTTTTCCCGGCAGCCATTTCACCGATTCTTCTCGCACGGAACGAACCAACACGCGGTCACCAACCCCAAAATATCGCGGCTTCGCTCTGCGCTTATCGGCTGACTGTTTCATCTTTTCAACTTTCTCGGTCATGGCCTTTGTCAGATGCGGCCGCACCAAAGACAACCTGGTACGCAACTGTCTTCTCAAAAACAGTTCAGCCGGTGTCTTTCCAGTGAAGGTTTGCGGCGTTGTGCGATAGCTCAACAGAAAGTTATCTATTCTGTGCTGAAGTGTTCTTGCACTGCCTTTTTCTTTGTCCTCCAACAACTGTTTAAACAAGGCCGTCTTAGTTGTTTGTACCGCCCGCTCCACCGCCCCGTTGGACTGCGGGTGGTACGAGGGTGTGAACGTGTGCTTTACACCTTGCGCTTTTAGAAAGCTTTGGAATTCATCAGCCCGAAATTGCGGCCCGTTATCTGTTACTACTTCTAAAGGAAGTCCGTTCGCGGCAAACAAAGACCGAACCACTGCCACTGTCATAATTGCGGTCGTCGTGCTACATACTTCAACTTCTAGCCACTTACTGTAAGCTTCAACTGCTAATAGGAACATTTTACCTTCCTTCTCGGCGAAATCAAGATGCACCCTTTCCCATGGGTGTTCGCACAATTTCCACGGGCTCAAAGGCGCTAGCTGTGCTGCTGTTTGTACGCTTTGACAAACGCTGCAATTTCGCAAGGTTTCTTCTAATGCATCATCAATTCCTGGGCACCAAACCATTGACCTTGCAACCATTTTCATCTTTGTGATTCCGATGTGTTGTTCGTGCAGCAGATTCATGACAACTCTCTGCAAACAATTTGGAATAACTACCCTATTCGTCCAAACAACGCAACCAGCATCAATAGAGAGTTCGAACCGTCGTACCCAGAATGGTTGCAGTTCTTGAGCGACAGCTTTCGGCCAGCCGTGCCAAATCAAGTCGCGCACTACTGATAGTAGCTCGTCGCGCGTTGTTTCACGCTCTATATCTTTTGCTGTCAGCGGTAGTTCGTCCAGAGTGGCAAAATAAAGAATGTCTTCATCTTGCTCAGAGGTCTGGAGCAATGGCAGTCTAGATAAAGCATCTGCGTTACTGATCGCCGTGCCCGGCTTATGCGCAATCTTATAGCTGTAGTTAGCTAGGAAACCAGCCCATCGGTGTACTCTAGCTGTGGCTACAGCACTAGCTTTCCTTTTCGGGTCGAAGAGCATGGTGAGAGGTTGATGGTCGGTAAGAACATTAAAAGTTCGACCATACAAGTAGTTATGAAATCGCTTCAGACCAAACACAATGCTCCTAGCTTCTTTATCTATTTGGCTGTAACTACGCTCCGCATGTGATAGTAATCGCGACGCAAATGCTATTGGCTTCTCTCTGCCGCCCACAACATGCGACAAAACAGCTCCCAAACCATATTCGGAGGCGTCACACGTTAACTGTATTTCTTTGTTGACATCGAACAACTTAAGCACATTTTCGTTAGTGAGCATTTCTTAACAGGTTCTAAATGCCTCATCACATTGGTGCGACCAATCCCATGCTGCTTCTCGACGCAACAAGTTATGCAGGGGCTCTAAAACCGTAGCCAGATTTGGCAAAAATTTTGAGTAGTAATTTACCAAGCCCAAAAAAGCTTTGAGCCGAGTCACGTTGTCTTGTTTTGGCGCCTTCTTGATGGCAGCTACTTTATCCGCCGTAGGATGCAACCCATTCTGGTCAACTTCATGACCCAGGTATCTGATTCGTCCTTGGAACAGCTTACACTTCTCAGTGTTGACCCGTGTGCCATGTTCTCTTAGGCGCATGAGCACCTGCTCAACCTGTCCTGGCATTGCTTTCTATCTACGCCTGCGAGGACAACGTCATCTAAGTAACAGGCCGTTCCTGAGAGGCCGTGTAGGATCTGATCCATCACGGCCTGGAACACCACCGTATGGCAAGCGTCGTATGGCAAGCGCATAGGCTACGCCGTATGGGAAGCGCCGGAACCTGAACAGCCCCAGGTGGGTATTGACAGTAAGCAGTTCTTGTGCTCGCTCGTCCAATTCGAGCTGTAAGTATGCCTTGGACAAGTCCAGAACCGAAAAGACAGTTCCACCATGTCAAGTTGCAAAAATATCCTTTGGCAGAGGGAGCGGGTACTGGTCTACCTCAATGGCAGGATTTACTGTGACACGGTAGTCACCACATAGCCGAAGCTCCTTGCCATTTTTCTTGGGCACGATCACCAGAGGTGTATTCTACGCACTGTGCCGCACCTGGTAAATGACTCCAGCTTTTTCTAAGTATGCCAATTCCTGCTCGACTTGTTCGCGTAGCGCATACGGCACTGATCGCGCCTTACAGAATACAGGTGAAGCGTTTTCTTTAACAACAATGCTCGCCTTGAACCCTCTTATCGCTCCGTAACCCGGCTCAAACACTTTGCGGTATTTGTCAGTCAAGGGAGTTTCTTTTGTCAGTGCCTTCACTTGCATATCTTCATGCCATCGGATTTTGATTTTATTCATCCAGTTACGGCCAAACAACGTAGGCATTCTCGCACATTTCGTCTCTTTGGCAATTACTAGCGGCAAATGAAAGCACTGCTCGTGGTTTTGCACTTCAACGTCAATGACGCCTTTGGTATCAACGGGTGTACCGTTATATGTAACAAGTCTGACATCTGTTTGCCTGAAATTTGCCCCAGGAAAATACTTCGCGAACTCTGCTTCGGACAAATAGAAACAGCCGCTCCCGTGTCTAGTTCCATGGGTACCTCTTTCCCGTTTAGTCTTACATTTATTACAATGGCATGGTTGTCCGAACGGTTATCGGTGTGACAAAGCGTTAGCAGTTCAGTGTCCGACGAGTGCTGCTCTTCTAGCTGATGTACAACCCTGCTTTTACACATTTTCGCGACATGACCCTTCTTTTGACATTTATAACACCTGCTGTTCAGAAAAGGACAACTTACAGGTGCGTGTTGTCCACCGCATCACTGACAGATAGTCTTAGTCCGTGTCACCGAAGTCTGTGTTGCCGGAGCCTTGGCCGGTGCATGCCCCACTTTGTGAACTCCGACGCAACGCTGCTGATTGGCTCTGCCAATATATGTCACTGCAGCCGGCTGACTGTTCGGCGGTGTTTTCCGCTACCATTTCCCCGGCGTCTTTCGCTGCCGCCTCCATGGCCGTAGCGGTGTTGCAGACGCGGTCCCAGGTGAGCTCGCTGTCGCTCATGGCCAGCAACCGGCAACGTATGGCTTCATAATGCAGGCCTGCTATCAGGCGGTCACGAAGCGCTCTGTAGTGCAAAAAGGCGCCGAAGTCGCATAATGATGCCAATTTCTTTAGCTGTACCCCAACTTCTGCGACAGTTTCTTGAGAGGCTTGCTTCCTTTGGTTGAAATGGTATCTTTCACTCACCACGACCGCCTCGGAGAAAAGTGCTTCTTCAGCGCCGACACGACTACCGGGTATGACGACGTGCTCGGCGTCTTGGGTAGTAGCAGACTTCGGAGCGTCACGTATGCTTCTTCTCCGATGGCGCTCAAGAACAGATGTAGTTTCTTGGCCTCGGCACTCTCATTGACTGTGGTGTAGAGCTCGAATCTTTCGACGAACACGTCGAAGCTGCCGCTGCCGGGAGCGAATTCCGGTAGTTTACTGAGAGCCATTGCCGTCTTCAGTTCTTGTCCAATCCTATCTTCGTCGCCACTTTGTTGCATCCGCCGGAAGAGAAAGACCAAGGCCTTACCGAACACCTTTATATACGGCACTGCATGCTTGCAGCACAAAGCAACGATTCACACACCGACAGAACAAGAGCCAGAATATATACGCCCACCAGCCACTCGCGCATGTACGATAACATGGTGACGTCACTAACACTGTTCATCGGCGATGCCTTTCACGCGCCGTAATACAGATAACAACACAACAGTCTCCATCCAAGACAACTTCCTTCCACTATCAACACCCATCGACTTGGCTGCAGAACAGCACAAAGATTCGTGGATTGCGTCTCTGATGAATTACCTATCTGAAACACTCACTCACCCGCCATCTCGAGCGCTACACCGACAAGCCTCTCACTTCGCCATCCGTGATGGATTAGTTTATTGCCGCAACTACCACCCTGACGGCCGCAAATGGCTACTCGTCATACCCAGACATCTCCGTGCCAGCATATGTGCTGCTTTCCATGCCAATCCGCAGTGTGCACGATCCGCAGTGTGCTATGTTTTCGGTTTTATTGGATGGCATGTACACATTCGTTCAAAAGTACGATCGATCTTGCACAGAGTGCCAACGCCGCATGCATGATCCTAGCAGTCCTACTGCACCAATACAGCCGTTACCGTGCCCAGTGCGACCATTCAATCGGTTTGGAATAGACCTTTATGGTCCTCTGCCACATACATCAGCTGGGAATCGCTGGATTATAGTAGACATCGACCATCTCACGAGATAAGCAGAAACGGCCGCTCTACCAGCCATGACAGCACGTGATGTTGCGTCTTTCCTCCTGCAACGTATTGTTCGGCGTCACGGCACTCCACGTGAACTTTTGAGCGACCGTAGCCGCGTCTTTTTCTCGGATGTTATTCAAGAACTTGTTGCTGAATGCCATGTGATTCACCGCTGTAGTACCGCATATCGCCCACAGCTAAATGGCTTGACCGAACATTTCAACCGTGCTCTTGGCGACATGCTTTCTATGTATGTCGTCTCCAGCTACACCAACTGGGATCTTATCCTTCCCTACGTAACATACGCTTACAACACGGCACCTCAAGCGACTACAGGCTTTTCTTCCTTCTTTTTACTTTATGGTCGAGATCCGTCATCCCCAATTTACACCAATGTTCCCTATCGACCCGACTTATCCGAAGGCACGCCAATTGCCGATGCGGCTCTGTTGTTTGGCTGTTAGTTCCTCCCAGTGCTGCTCCTGGTACCTCTACAAAGTTCGTCAGCAGGTACCATGGAGCTTATCGCGTCATAGAGCAGACTTTCTCTGTCAACTACCTCATCGAACCTCTCACGACCACTGCAGACCTGCGCCGCCGAGGCCGCAAAATCGTACAAGTGGATCGTCTCAAACTGTATCACGAACCACTTGTCCTCACGACTTTTTTAGAACACTTGCTCGGCTCCGTCTTCAGGGAGGGGGCAATATTTAATGAAGTAGTGGGTCATGCAAAGCTCGGCAAACACATCCTCAGTGCTAAGCACGAGGCGCTCGGCCTGGACGTTGTCGCTGATTTCGCTGGCTAGGCCTACGCTCCCACCTGGTCTCGATAAACTGTTCTGAGTGTTTCAGTTCTTTATTACAGTAGGTACATCTGGAAAGCAGCCTATAAGCTCTGTCAATCATTTCACAGTGAAAGTTATGAGATCGCAAATCGGGTCACGCGCAGTTTACCGCTGCCGTCACCGCCACCACCAGTGTCCGTAATCACATGGCGTTGAAATAGAAGAAAACCTTATCACTAAAGACAAAGTGGGAATCGAACCCGTGTCCGCTGGGTGCCAGCCCAGTATTCCACCACTGAGCTACGCTGGTGCTCATGACTTCTTGGCAAACTTGCCTTAGGCAGGCTTGATGTCGGAAAAGCAATCGCGTAAAGCGTCGCAGAATGCGAATAGCGTAACGAGTGGGCCGTCCAATGTTGCAACCCATTACAATAGCTTGTTCTTGTTCCCCTAATAACTGTGGTGCATACCCACTTCAGCCATAATTCTTCATCGTCGTCAGCCACTGCATCCACAATTGGCACTAAATTTCTTGCAAGTGTTGAAAGGATACCACTCTGTTCAAAAGAATGACGAAAAATAGGATAGCGAATGCCGGCCCACTACCCAAAAGGTTATTATTAATGCCATAGTGGGTATCAAGCAAGCGTGTTTGCAGTAGTTATTAAATGAGTGTTATGAATCAAAAAGCTCTAACAGGCCACTGTTCAAGCTTTCGTTGTGACTGTGCTACACCTTCCACGCTGGCCTGGCATTTTTGATAACTTAATGTCTGCTTGCTACTTTAGCGCCAGTCTGTATTGTAGATAGTTCGCTACAGCCTGTGCTTAACACCTCATGCTCTTATTTTGAAATTCTTGTATTGATATCTTAATAACACTTTCACCACACTTTATACCCATGTAGCTTATTTTTTTTCTTTCTGTGTCCTTAATCAGAACAAAAATAAGTTTTGCTTGATAACCCGAATTGACGAATACCTAAAGGCTACTGCAGCCTACTTATGTCGCTTATCACAATCACGTTACCCATAATACAGCAATGATCACGCAGTAAAAGCAAATATATTTTCTGTGGCAGAGCTCGTTTTTGGCCTCTTCTCGCGATCACATGTTCTATTGGACATAACGAAAAACAAACTAAGTAGAACAATGTGTTTCAATACAACAAACTTATTCCGATACAAAAAAGCAAATTCCTTAACGGTAATTAACTATCACACAGCACCCAGTTGTGCCAACAGCTGCTCAGGTCAGTGGCATTCCAGTTTTTGATATTTGCCAAAAAAATCACTCGTTGGAAAGAAACAAGGTAAAATTATCCAAGCGGCAGCACTAGGCGTCATTCAACTATAGCCTCCTAAGCGTAGAGCAAGTGCGGCTTCCATGAAGCGTGGCAGCATGGCTGAGAGTCCGTTGTCGTTGCGCAGCTGCAGCAGCAGTAGGCAAAGCACGGCAGCAGCGGAGAGAGACACTAGGCACCAGATGCCCGCTGACGCAACACGTCGACGCACGTGTACGCGCTCCCATTCCTCCTCGTACTGCGCCCCACCACCTGCGTAATTTTTAACACAGGATGTTCATCGTAAAGACTAAAGTGGGATCTCCTACTGGTGGTGGAGCATGTGTCATGTAGCAAACTGCGTAGGATCTATCTATCTATCTTTCAATCTATCTATCTATCTATCTATCTATCTATCTATCTATCTATCTATCTATCTATCTATCTATCTATCTATCTATCTATCTATCTATCTATCTATCTATCTATCTATCTATCTATCTATCTACCTATCTATCTATCTATCTATCCATCTAGCTATCTATCTATCTATCCATCTATCTATCTATCCATCCATCTATCTATCTATCTATCTACTTATCGATCTATCTATCTATCTATCAATCAATCAATCAATCAATCTATCTATCTATCTATCTATTTATATATTTATCTATCTATCTATCCATTATTAAATAAAGAAATAATTACATATATATATATATATAATAATTAATTATTAATTAATTATTTATGAATTTTTTTCAGTGATATATATATATATTACTGAAAACGTCCAAGAATGGTAACTTATATAGTTCAACTTTATTACGCTCTGTAGTGCAGAATTGCACAAACTGTTGTTAACAATGAAGCTATAACAATTCGCGAAAATCAATGAATATATCTTTCGAAATGGTGATTTTGCAATGCCAGAGGATTCTTTTCCTCGATGCGTCCTAGAATGGCGCACGGAAATGCTATCCGTTGCGGTCGGTGCCACGGCACATGCCTCATAACACTAACCAGAGTTAGCGTTTGCGGTATGCCCACAAAAAATACGTAATAACGTATGGCCCGCAAAAACCGCAAAGCCACTTTGCTGCCACTAAAGCATTCATCAGCGTTTGCGGGGAACAAGCGGAATCGGAAACTCATAATTTCCCGATACGCAAACGCTGCGTACACTTTATAACTTAGCGTACGCTATTCAAAAACCTTCTACATTGAGTTTTGCCCTGAGCATGTTGACGCACAAAATTATTAGAATATGGGTCTAGTAAGCATAGCGTTTTCTTTCCCCCGTCTTCGTCGAGTTAGTTATTTCTACGTTCAAAATCAGAGCTCTGTGAGTTGCAAAAAGCTGCGTTGTGCTGCAGTGAATGACTGAACGAGGGTCAGAATCGTTAAGATATGGTGAGCCCAGCCTCGTTTTACATATACTCACATTTTTTCTCGAAAGGCTGTCCTTGGGCACACAAAGTCGAAAAAGGAGCATACTATATTATAGCAAAGAAGTGGGTAAAAGAAGTGAGAATGAGGAGTACGTGACGGTGAGTAAAGGAAAGAGAGGAGAAGAAGGGTTAAGCATAGCATCGTGATTCTGAGTGTATATGTAGATGCTGTAATGAGGAGCGGTGGTGAGGTGAAAGGCAAGGGTAACGCATATCGCAGTTTTGTGTAGTACAGTATACTAGGAGGCGGGAATAGGAATGTAATGGGAAAGAAGATAAGGAGAAGGTGGACGAAGGCTATAAGCTCAGGGTTTCCTCCCCTGGCCCCACAAGTGCGCCACTGTTCCCCCTCCCCCCTTCTTTTTTTTGCTGTCATCTAACTATCAAGCCGAATCGTTCAGAGTTCTTTTTGAGAAAATTAGCGGTAGTTATCTTTCATAAAAAGAATACTTCAGTTTTGACGTAAAAGTAATAAAGGCGATGCCAGCAGGATTTATGGGAATACATGATTTGTGCGGGAGCTTGCCATTTGTGCCACATACGAGAGGAGTAGACTTAAATATCTGACGGCCGCTAAGTTATCGTCTTAGAGAAGGAAAATCGCCTTTCCGTAGGCCTTCAAAGTTTACCTGAAGGTGTCATTTCAGTCAGGGTAGTCGTTCCTCTTGACACGCATAAAATTATAAATTACTATTTTGTACACTTACATCAAATGTAAGAGAAATGAGTTGCTGGTGAGAAGTGAGTCATAAAGTAACCATACCTAAAAAAAAGAACCTTAACTGGTCTTGCTACATACAATCAGGTTTTCGTGTTCTTATACTGCACTGACTGAGCAGGTACAAAAAAAAAAGAACTTCGATTCATAGGAACACCATAAATTCTTCACAGTTTTAACTTTCTGCGCGATGTTTCTTAGCTTTCAGGCCAGACGGTGATAAATTTATAAGCTCAGCGCTAATCAGAATTCGTAAATTGCATTGTATAAAACAGTTTATCTTTGATTGATTGATTGATATGTGGGGTTTAACGTCCCAAAACCACTATATCATTATGAGAGACGCCGTAGTGGAGGGCTCCAGAAATTTAGACCACCTGGGGTTCTTTAACGTGCACCCAAATCTGAGCACACGGGCCTACAACATTTCCGCCTCCATCGGAAATGCAGCCGCCGCAGCCGGGATTCGAACCCGCGCCCTGCGGGTCAGCATCCGAGTACCTTAGCCACTAGACCACCGCGGCGGGGCAAAAACAGTTTATCTTTGTCTACGTAAATATCAAAGAATTCGTAAATTGCATCGAATAAAACAGCTTATTCATTTCCACGTAAACATAACAGAATTTGACAACTGCATTGATTAAAAAAGTTATTCCTTCTCCGCGTACACATAGAAGAAGCTTGAGTATACAAAAGAAAACGCCTAGGTATTTTAAATGTATAAAGCATGCATGTCAGCCGATGAAACAAAGAAGAAATCCTAGTAAGAAAAGTTTTGTGAAATTTATTCACAGTAATCACACTATGTATAGCAACAGCTTGTGGAAAGAATTAAAAAAAGGTGATGAACTCCCCAGGAGTTCCTTTAACGTTCTCAGTTTTAAAATATTTAATTGCTTTAGTTGATGAGCATTTCACCTTTTTAATTGTATTTGAGATTGGTGAAGACACCACGAAGAATATGTTACTGTCGGTAATTGGTGGTGGGGGGGGGATAGAGCTGATGACCCATGTAAACGATTACCTTGTATTTCAAGCTTCCAGGGCTACAACTCAACAAAGACGCTTGCATAAAACTCGGTTTCCACAAAAAACAAGACGGGACGGTTACTGAGCAACTGCTTTATGTGGAGCAGACTGCCATGTTTAGGACACCTACAAGTTTATTATAGATATACGGCACCTGTTTTTATCTAGCTGTTGTGCAAATATGTTTGATATATGAATCACTTATACAATATTGAGCATGTTAATCGACCACCACGTGGCCAAGTAAACAACTAGAATCAAGAAAAGCGTTGGCGGAGTTGCCATATAAATATTTTTCGCATCAAACCTAGTTTTGTTTGCCAGCTTACCCCTTTCGACGTCCGCATTGTCAAATGGTGGAAGGCTGTCGTGGCGGCCTTCACGGCCCACGTCCGGATCACTGCCGCTCCACTCGGACGTTGAGACTTCGTCGGTAACCATCATAGCCGGTGCCTCGGCTGGTAAACGGACGTCGAACGCTTCCACATTGACGACATCATTCAGCCGTTCCAGTGCCATCTTCTACTTCTTCTTCTTCTTATACTTTCAATGCAAGGAAAAGACCACAACCGATTGACCATGATGATACATGTCCTTACGAAACCGGCAAATACTTATTCATAACAATTGGCGAAAAACCGAGTAGTGGAGTGTTACACAGAGACTAGGTTTTCCAATGAAGCCCATTCAATGGCTGCGTAATTATTGGCTAGTGTGCCCAGATCACCATTAACTAAATATCCTCAATTGAGCTAGGCTCTCAATCTTATCTGTTCGTGGACTGTGTAAGCGCTATGTAAATATTCAGTTTATAGGATATAAATACATATACCAATATGCGTGCTGAAGGATCCTGAAAGAAAATCATAATTGTTTAGCTTATTTTGCTGGTATGCGTGAGTTTGGACACGTTAATCTGGGTCCGTGGTTGTTGCAATATGGCAGGAACTAAACTAAGATTGCTACACATAGAAGTCCGTCGTTCTGAAACTTTCGTTACTATAGAGATATGTACAGCACCACCACACACTTGTAATGACAATCACGTTGCGGACAAACCGCCCATACGTCGTCTAGGCGCTTGCGTGTTGTCATCATGGTGATGTGACAATCTCGAAATTGTTCAGATGAGCGAGAGTGTAAGATAATATGCGCTCCCACACAACAAATCCGATTTTATAACTGAACACAAAATTATATGGTAAAATATGAGCCCCACAGACGTTACGAAAGTATTTTCTCTAATGTACGGGAAAATGTATGTTCTGTTTTTTTTTTCGCGAATTAAGCTGATCAGTACGTAGTGTCTAAAAATTGCCACCTAAAATTCGTATAAAGGGCCAAAATACGCTGACTCTCATTTGTCCACATTCAATTATTGTTGTGGTATAGCCTTCCTTAGACATGAGGTTCCCTGTTTCATAATTTTCTAAGGCACGACCGCCACAAGAACTAAAGCTGGCAACCATAGTTGCAAACGTTTCTTACGTAGATACTTGAAACTCTGCCATCCGCTGCGCTGCGTTAGAAGTTGAAGGCGTGTTCTAACAAAAAGCTACTTAAGGAAACGTATTTTGTAGCTGCTGTAGCTGATCCACGTGGGATGATCCTCAATGGAGCTTCAGTTAGACATTTCATGGTTGCAGCGGTCGAAAAAGCTGCCTTCGGTCTAGCTTTCAACAACCCTCCGCAGCCTTACATATACAAGAAATCTAGATCAGTCATCCGGGCCTTTTTATCTGGTCTCATATCAAAGGAAGCGGCAGCTATAATCAAGCAAAGATCATTTCATGCATTTCACACTATCATATGCGACTCAGCGCCGCATGGGAATATATAGAAAGCCCAACTAACCGAACCCGAATGAACTTGTTCACGGCCAAGCGCGAGGTCTGACATTCCGCGATGGTCCCAATAAGCTATAGGCAATCCGAAATAAAAGCATAACTTCGACCCATTCCTCTCTTTTCCCATCATAGTGAAACACCTTGTGATTAGGCGCAGGAATTCCCATTCCCACGCACAAGGCTGAATTAACCTTAATCTTCCACCCTGAGAATGCTACAATTGGGATCTTTCCCGTCGAAAGGAAGGTTCAGTCACTTTGCTCCACACATTGATACATCCCCCCCCTTAATGCCACGGAGAGTATTGCTTGTTAGCTCACACGCTCTGGTAATGTTCGGCGTTACAAAATGCCTCTTTTAGTAAACAAGAGGACTGGTACGAAGCCGTCAAAACCAGCCATTTCCACAAACAATTCGGAACTGTCCAAAAGGCCCGCGAAAGTGTGGAACACCACAGTCTACAAACCTCAACAAGGGCGCGGCCAGCAACCGCGGCTCTGTAGTTTCTTAAGAACCAAATAAAGTTTGTTGACTGATTGACTGATCGTTTGTTTTTTAAGACTACTTTGCGGCATGAACCCCGAACCAAAATGAAGCTGTATTTAATCTATCTATCTATCTATCTATCTATCTATCTATCTATCTATCTATCTATCTATCTATCTATCTATCTATCTATCTATCTATCTATCTATCTATCTATCTATCTATCTATCTATCTATCTATCTATCTATCTATCTATCTATCTATCTATCTATCTATCTATCTATCTATCTATCTATGTATCAAGCTTCTTTTGATTAAAATATTGCGTTCGCCTATAGCACATATATACTGATTCATAAATAAAGCCTGACTCTTTCGACGATCATACTACGCAAGTTTTGTTATTGCAAAGTCAAACATCAAGTATTCACAGGAGTAATATGGGGTACAACACAATAATATTCGGTTGTTTTTCGCAAACTTAGCTGCTAAATTGCACCTAATATTTCAAGGAGCTCATTGTGTATGAAAAGCACTTCGCGCACAACACGCGATGCCAAATATCCCGAAATAAGTGCTCATTGGCGTAGTGCTTCTACCGCAGCTCAGGAAATTTTCAGTTTTCAAAGAGTCCTCTAACACAGTGATGGCCGACTCTCTAACAGCTCCGAACGACGTCCCCGAAGTCTCGCATTGTAGTTAAGCAGGTGGCTGCATGTCTTTGCTTTTCTTCGGCGCTTTTGGAGTAACGCCAGAGCACGCGTGTTTTCACCTTTTTCGGTGGTGGCGAGTGCATTGGCGTCGTCCCCGAGAACTCTTTTAGTGTTAGCGCTTTGCAGATGCACATTAGATGAAAGTGGTGGATGCGCTTCCATCGACGGGCGCTTCTCTGCGGAGACGTTGTGGTTCTTCTTACTGTCTGACTGGCCGCTGCCACCCATGCGTGTTTCAGGTGGTGCGCCTACGTCAATGACTCTGAAGGCCCACTTTCACGTGTTTCGCGTTTAGTCGCTGATTGAACTTCAGCGCTCACGAACTTACTCAAGGTTTCACCACGTCCCATGCACTAGAAGTGGCTGATGCGGCGTCGACTTGGAGCGAGCCTTGATCCAGTTTCGCTTTATTGACAGATGCCACCGACTCTTGCGACGGCACTACAATGGCATCTTTGGCAAGGATTCCACTGCCCGTTCCGAGCACAGCGTTCGCAGAAGTGCGCCTCGAGACGATTATAGCAGAAGACAATGTTGATGGGACACGTGCCCATTTGTTAAAGACATCAGGCTTATCACTTGCACCTTCCATGGCAGGGATCTTCGTGGTCGTTGGTGCATGAGGAGCCATGTAAGACGACGTTGGTGCTACCTGTCCCGCGTCGCTTGAGCGACGTGTCGGCTATGGAGGCACTGGTTTCCTCTGGTTCTTTTCATTATGTCGTTCTGGTTTTACGCTCAGCCGTTTAGCTTGTAGGGCAGCTCTAATATCTCTCGCTAATGCCTTGCTCCTCACAAACAAGGTTTCCCGAGAAGACGTCGATTGCACAGAAATAGACGCTCTGATCACGTCGCCTGCGGTCAGATTTCGTTCACCGCTCGTGCATGTTTCATAGGCCGAAGGGCATTCTTCAGAAAGCGTCTCTGACTGGGAGCATCTCCTCCTACTCGGCCGCCTTTCTGACTCTATGCCTTTATTTTGATAAACGTTCGAGGTGACTGTTATCATGAACTGAGAAGGTTGAACACAACAAAGGTGACGTTTTAAGTTTGCTCATTGTTCTGCTCACTGATCTGCTTAATGAGTTTGCGCATTGTTCTGCGTACATAATAAAATACAGTAGTTAGAAATTATTATCTGGAAATGATGCGAAACACCTACGTTCGAATCTGAGTTTACTTTACAAAGTAAGAGATACGTAAGTGCACTGTATGCCCGTGGTTACGTTTGGCAGAATAAAAGCTGCCTTTCAAAGTTTACCGACCTCATCACGCAGGACCACCGCCGTAGTACTCCAGTCACTAATGTACTCGGCTGTTGATCCGCAGGTCTTGGGTTCAAATAACGGCTGCGGCGGCTGCGTTTTATATGTAGGCGAAAATGTATGCCCGTGTGCTCAAATTTATGTGCACGTTAAAGAACCCCAGGGATTCAGAATTTCCAGACCCTTCCACAACGGTGGCTCTCATAATCACGCGGTGGTTTTAGGACGTTAAAACCCACGTATCATCATCATAACTTCACCCAGAAAAAAAAAAACTAAGTAGAAAATTGAAGGCAGTTGAAAGCGGCATTATAAGAAGAATAGGAAGCGCATGTGGGCCATCATACCACTAAAAAGATGAAGAATTTCAAAGATATTAAAATTAATTATAAAAAAGCTATCTATAATAAATGACACTAAATGAAAGTCACAAATTATATTGAACCATAACAAACACTACAATAAGCACATCCGATGCAACTTTCCAGCCTTTGATAATACACGCCAACCCGAAGTTGTTAATTACTTTAAGTACATATTGATTCCATAACGGTTATATAATACGTTAGTATTCAAGACTTCTTCAATAAACGGTGCATTTCTCTAACAAGATAGAGCAGGAAATAATGCGTGATTTTGTTAAAGACTCATATTAGCTAAAAAGTCTTTTTTCTGCTGTATGGGTAGCATATACTCTATAGCGAGTTCAACACAAAAAAGATGTTCTGGTGCGTCAAATTGTTATTATCATTATTACTCGCTCAGCGCACCGCTGAACGTTACGCTTGCTGCACGAATTTGCCAAGTGTTCTGGAAAATTGCGCATTCAATCCATTCTCGCTAATTCACTGAACATAATAACACCACTTATATCAGGTCAAGTGAACGGACTGGCACTAACAAACCAAATTTAAACTACCTAGTATAACTACTCTTCAGTAACAACAACCGCTTTGATTCAATTTTTTTCTGCATTCGAGTCATGAAATGCAAGAACCATGTCTGCCTGGGTGGATTTGTTGCGCATAAGATAATAATAACAGCAGAACAGGTTCCCACCCGAGTCATCTCGTCTGATACACTTTCGTAGCCTTTCCAAGACCTTTTGAAGTTATGAGTATCTTGTTCACGTAGAGGGCCCGTTCATGTGGGAAAACATTTTCGTTATTTAAAAGTTACCCCGCAAAGCTTTTTCAAGTTTTGTCGTTGTTAGGTTACATCAGCACGAAATCATTCGCACCACAAACTTAGTAACACGCCATGTAGCAAGGCTGCTACTCACAATTATATCTAACCCTCCTTCGCAGCCCGTACGTGCCTCCTCAACTCATGAGAAACGCCGGCATCGCTGGGGATAGCAGAGCTTTCGTTAGCGCATTTGACGATTTCAGCTTCGCAGAGTCTAGACCTCCGAGCTAGTACGCCGACATGTAGCGCGCAATGTCAGAGGCTACCACGCAGTGCACCCGGCAGCACGTACGCCAACTGACCACAGAGGCGAAGATCGCGAAGCGCTTGATGTCTGCTTCTACAAGTTCCGCCATGCTACGAGTGAATATTAGTTCCCCGTGCTCTACAGCCAATTAGATCAACATTCTGGGTGGCGTCATGTTTTCAGAGCATGTCGTTCTGTGAATAGGCGGTTGAAATTCGGTTTGACTTTGTCGCAGATGTGCGGTAATTTGCAGCTTAAAGGCGTAATAATTTACGCAGTTTATGCAGATAGCTGAAATAATTCTGCAAATGACTCTTAGGACGGTCCAGTGTGTTTGTACGAAGAAATAAAAACCGCTTCAGAACCCTCGTATGCTGCTTGTGGTGTTGTGGCGACATCCTTGAGAAGGATGCGCACTGTTTGTTGCGTTGTTGTGTGATTTAAATATAGATGTCATTGCAGACCGGCGCACGTGAGTGTCAGTGGCCAATTACGTGTGTGCGCGTCACTTCATGGTGTGGTTTTAAGAGCCAAACCTCATAAGTGCAAAAATGCACGCGACAGCGACGAGCGACGCGACGTAGATCGTCTTCGCGCGATCAGTCGTTAGCGCAAGCAAACCTAATTCACGCGACGGCTTCGGTGAGCGAATTCCACTGTTGCTGGCATGAGGCCGTCTACTCGCACCAAGAAAACCGCGTAGCGAGCGGTATGCAATTTAAAAATAAGATATATTGTTGTGTAATGAAAGAGAAAGGGTTTATTATTGCCTTGCAGCGCTTTTTATATGCACATGCGTAATAAACATGGCGTTAATTTTTGTTGCGCACACGTGGCTCGGGCAGGGTTACGTGCAGTGGATCCTTGGCGCATCGGCGAAGCAAACTACCTGCGTAGTCTTTGTCTGCGTTGTTTTGCTTGCGTCCGTCAATTTTATTCGTTTCCGATGTCTTGAAATGGAAAGGCAAAGAAAGATAGCTGTTCTGAAGCTGCTCATCATCCTTAAGAGACGGTGAGCTTTCTTGAAAAAGCACTGGGTCCGGCCGACATGGGCAAATAGAGTGGGTGAAAGCGAGTTTTCCACAGCGGTAAGTGCTGCGAGACAACTGCGTCATAATTGTGGAATTAAATGCATGTTTTCTGTATTTTACAGATGAAAGAAATGAAGAATGGTGATGAGTGACTGTTTTACACGATTTATTGGATGTCGCCGGCTACTTTTGACGTGCTGCACAGCTTGGTGAAGGAGAAGCTCACGAAGAACTAATGCCCCCCGAGGGAACCCATTTCTTCTGGGGAGCGCCTCACAGTGACGTTGAGGTAAGACCAGTTTGACTGCGTATACGTGCCTGCACAGCTTTTAATTTTCCAGGAAGTGAATGCTAGTGATGTGCGCTCGTTATACTTGAAAGTATTGTGCAGCGCGTGCCTAGATTGTCGTGACACACTTCCGCGCATTTACATTGATTTGTATTACAGGTATCTGTCGTCGGGTATGCTGGTGAGGGACGCAGCCATGGCATTCCGTGAGGGCATCGACACGGCGCGGAACATCATTCATGAAACCTGGGGCCGTGCTGTGGGAAGTCTTGTCTCCTGAATACATGAAGGTAGCATACAGCATCGAGTATCTGTATGCATCTGGGTGCTATGTCTCATTCAAAGTGTAATGACATAACTTTGATATGATTGAATAAATTAAAGCACATATCATGGTACGGATTTTGTGCCACTAAGTGATGTAATACCTTATCCCATGCACAGGAAAGGGTGGGCACATAACGTTAAAAAGGCAGGAGTGCATTCACCTGGTTATGTTTGTTACAACATATTCTACAACTAGAAATTACTGCTTTTTCAGACACCAACAGAAGAAGAGTGGCGGGAAATCGCTGCTGGGTTCTGAAACCGTTAGAAGTTTCCAAATTGCGTTGGAGCGGTCGACGGCAAGCATATTAAAATTAAATGCCCCCGCAATGGTTGGAGTTGGTACTTCAATTACAAGGTATGCAGCAGAAAATTGCATCAAATTATGTGGAATGTTTGCTGCTGAAGGGTCATCTCCTTCTTTGTCAATAGGAGTATCCCAGACCTCAGTACAAGATTATTGCGATTTGGTGCCTAATGCATGCAAGGCAGTTTACAGAACAAAGTTTTGACTTTATTTTTCTGTACCTATCAGTAATGCAGTTAAGTGTTATGCAATATAAGTAGTTATGATGGCAAGTACTTTTGTGACAGTTGTTTCATTGCTTTCAGGGAACCCATTCCATTCTGTTGATGGCTGTGGTCGATAGCCAATACTTGTTCAGGTTGGTGAATGTGAGTGCACCTGGAAGGTTCAGCGATGGGGAAATTTGCAAGATTCTCCTATCGGCGAGTGACTGCATGAGGGCGAGCTCAGCCTAACTCGTGCAGCCATGCTGCCAAAGTCAGGAAGCGTTTGTCCTCATGTGTTTGTTGGCAAAGAGGCCTTCCAGTTGCGCCCAGACTTCATGACGCCACTACCAGGAGGCCAGAGTGTACCTGTGGAAGTGATCTACAACTACCGCCTTAGTCGTGCAAGGTCTGTACCCAGCGCTAAAGAACTCTGTCCTGTCCTCTAAGCTCAATTATGTTCTTTCCTTTTACTCTCACGTCTTCAGAGTAGATCAACTAACGTGTGGCAAACAAATGTATTTTAGGTAATTTCATACGCCATTTTCTCGTGCAAAGGTTGCTGCAGCCAGGAAGACTCCTTGTAATCAGTTCAGCATTAATCTCAAATCTAGCCTCAGTTCTGCTTACGTTATGAAGTGCAAGTACTGAAGATCACCACCCTCAGCGCATGCTTGTCTGAAGCGATGATTTCCTATTTATCAGAGTGATTAGTACTTTAACAAATCAAAAACTTTCCTATATAAAGAATTGTGCTAATAATTTTTAATAACCTATCATTGTACCTTGAATAGGCAGGTTATGATAGATGTATACTGCTTGCAATTACTGCAAGTTTCCTGCTCTAGGTACGATACAACAGAAAAGTGTTTTTTTTTCTTTTTACAGGCGCTGTGTGGAAAACGCCTTCGGCATTCTTGTCTCTCGCTGGCGGATCTACTAGAGGCAAATAAACTTGGAGCCGAAGAATGTGGAGGCCGTTGTGAGAGCAACACGCGTACTGCACAACTTCTTGTCATCCAGCGCTGCATCAACGTACTGCTTTCCTGGCTACGTGGATTTTCAAGACACCATTGGAAATGTGAGCGGTGGTGCTTCGAGACAAGGACCGGGAAGCACAACGGTGTTTGGACTCGAAAAGCCAAAGCCCCGCAACTGCTCTAAAGTGGCCAACGCGGTGCGGTAAGAGTTCGTGAAGTATTTCAATGAAGAAGGCCAAGTGCCTTGGCAATGGAAGCTGCCCGGAGTTGCCCCGCGTCAACCTTGAAATAAAAACTCATGCCTGTGCACCGACCGCCAAGAAATTTGACATAAAGAGCCGTTTTTAGGGCTACCCTTCTTGATGCTTTGGTGAGGCCCTGAAGTGATGATCTCCTTCTTCACAGCCCCTTTTAAATATATTTAGTGTTTTGCATTAGACTGTGGTGACTGAGACGTTCCTCGCTACGCCAGCGATTACCAAAGAGAGGGAAAACCACTCAACCCCTTGTCTATCCGGTTCCCTCTTGGCTACGTGTCTCAATCACTTTCCACATACAGGGACTCGTGCTGGGGCCGGGAAGTAAGTAAGAGACACTACGACCTGTTTCTGTTTACCGATTCATTTAATTTAATACTAACTGCAAACATTGTATACCCGCGTACATCAACCACTACACAAAATTATAACACAAGATTTAAACACTCGCGACATTCGACACAGGATACATAAGGGAAATAATTTTGACAATAAAATGGTGCGATAATACAAAGTAAACACAGGCCGACACAAATGATAAAGTTATTAATTAATAAAACCGCGCAATGTCTCAATATGCCGCAACCCTTCCCGCAAGTCTCTTTTAAGTAAAGGAGGTGAAGTTCGTCTCACGAATGGTCCATGTGGACAGTCTTCACCGTCTTAGTCGTCTTCGTTGTCTCTCTCGGTGATTTTCATCTTAATCTTCTTTCATAACGTCCCGCAATCACTGGTTTCCTCGTTTCCCATCTCTAACTTTCATTCCTCGTCATATCATCTCTGCCTCAGTCACCATCCCATCGACTGTCATTGCTATCTCTTCACACCATTATCTTCCTTTTCCATTCCGTCTCTCTACCATCTCCAGCTCATCGCATCGTATCTCCGACTCTCTTCGCATTGTATCTCTGACTCCCTTCGCATCGTCTCGTAGTCCCTTTTTGTAGGACTCGACTCCGCCCTACCGGGGCACAAACCAACCGTCACTATCCATGCGGCATATTTCTCTCTCAGTCGGTGTGTGTCATCTTCGACGGCCGCTCCCGCAGCCCGCACCAGTAGAAAACCCTCTCCCAAACAAAGCCGAGCAAGTAACAATGTACGAACTCCAGCCTCAGGGAGAGGGATGGGCGAGCCGTCCGAAGACACTTTAATTACGGGCGAACAATGGTCCTGATGCTTCCGGTACCTGGTGAGCTGATGTCCAGACCAAGTCTCAACGTTTCCATGTAGCTCGGTGTCTCCCGCGAAATTCTCCGTAGCCACCGCTTCTTCGTCATGCACCGCCGCGGGCGGCCATCCGCGCAAAACGCAGTAATAAGCCCCTGAGCCACGGAGGCTGAAGGAAAGCCATACTGGACCCGGCACAAGCGCTGCGGCCGCGTCGCATTCCCCGAACCAACAAAAGGTGCTCTGCTGCTCCCCCATGCCACAAATCTGAAGGGTGCGCGCCGATTATCTCCACCGTACACTGTCACATGGTCTGTAGACGACAAGGCGCCGCCCGGTCCTCGTGTTTGCGCGGGGCAGTCCGTGAGAATAGTAGAAATAATCCTTCCGGTACTTCACTCCGGAATGCCCATTTGTTACACCGAACGTTTTTTTTTTCCTTTTTTTTTGCATGGGTATGAGAAACGAACGAAATCATTTTGAAGGGAGCGGGGTTCAGTCCGTGTTTGCGGGGACGTCACACTTCCTTCATCTTGCAGAAGAATTTTCCCAGCGGGGAAATTCAAACACGAGAATTGCGGGCGCATAACGCCTTCGGGATGCGCAGCGAATTTGAGACATTGCGGCCGTCTTAGGAACACGATATGCGAACACAGCACACTTGTGATTCAGCCCTGGCGGTAGCGCGTCGCTGAGAGGAACCAATCTGTAATTGTCGCTGAATCATCACCCACCACGAAGCAGTTTGGTTCCGTATTTCTACCGCACACAGTACACTTGAAACCTTCAGAATCACTGCAGAAACTCGTGGATGACGCGTGGACAAAACGCACACTGGTCACAGCTGCTCGTCGGATGGTTTGGCACGCAGCGTTCAGTCATTTGTGCAGAAGGTTATATACAATGCGAGCACATCGCACACTTCGCCTGCACTGTCCACTCTCGGCACAACCGAACACAGGATACACACATTTCAATACACTTTCATTCCACACATGCACAAAATTTCAAGACCTTATCGAACCTTACAAACCAAACGAAAAGCGCGATGGCGGGAGAACATAGGTCATACAGGCAGCAATTCAGAATTACGCTCGCGTACCATCTCCTGCCCGGCCTCTGCTGCACCTGTCGGTGAAGGAAAGGGACCTTCAACGCGAATTGCGTGTTTGGATTGGCTGAGAACGTTGCGTATATGCTGTCCAATGCGGATGTGATACTGGGCGTTGTACATCAATACCGATCACGACGCCCCCTGCCTCCTAACGAGGCGCGACACTTCCGTGCGGAGAGACGCCGTGAAAACATTTCAATTTGAACTTTCTAAACTTTCTCGTTTCCTAAAACAGTCCCTTTTTCACCTTCCTTTCCGACAAGTGGCGCGATCTCGGTAACCTCACATTCACTGACTATAAGTTCTACCCCCATCATTAGGTGTTAATCGATCCCAAGTGGTACCACTCGCTTAGTGATTAACATCAGATGCCGGAAACAACACAAAACTACGATAACCGAGCGAAGTGTCTGCCTCATTTCAAAACACAATCAACAAAATCAAACAAGTGTACAGGCCAAAGCAAAACAAAGTAAAAGAAAAAAACTTAAACTTCGACACAAGATCTCCACTAAAATAACAAGCACAATGACCGAACAAAAATTATAAAACATAAAATGGCATACAACATTGCGGACTCTTATGACCCTAGCCGATCCCCGAGCGCTCAGCGTCTACCCGTATGTAGAACTCATCCCCGAATCCGAGTCCCGGAACCTCGTTAGATGGTTCGAACTTCAACCTACTCAACTCAGTCGCGGACTGGGGCATATGCGAAGCTATCTTATAAGGCCACCGCTTCACATGCCCGGGTTTGGTGCGGTGTACATCGAGTGTGCTGAAGTTCCATTTTGGCCCCACAAAACCACCCCGTTGCGATCTAGGCGTTCCTCAATCTTATCTTCTCCCTCTAACGTTCGGTCTACCACCGTGTCGACCAAGACTCCGACAGCTGCATCCTCAGAAAACCCATTCTCATCCAACTCCACATCTGCTACTCCTACTTGCAATGCCTCATCGTCTCGTGAGACCTTCGTGGTAGAAACCGCCGCTAAACCGTCTGTATCCGCTCCATCAACCTCAACAGCTTTTGTTTCACCCAGTGGCACCGGTGTGGGAGCGTTCCCCCCAAACACACACTCGCTCAATGGCGGAACATCCTCCTCGATCACGGAAATTACATTAACCACTTCCGCACATGATGAACCGCGACTCAATTATACGGAGTTTGTTTCCTCGCGAATATTTACGACCACGATTGACCTCTGTGCGTCAACGTCATGAGGAGGAGTTGCGTCTAGGTTTCCTGATTCGAATTTTTCCGCCCTCTCCTTGCCTTTGTGAATGCGGCTGCCACCCGTCGCATTCCACTTTCGTCACCGGTACCGATAGCATTCTCGCAAATAGTGACCAATTCTGCCACAGTTATAAGACCCGCCGGGATAAGGGAGCTTTTTAGGGAATTCCTGCAATTTTAATTCACCTTATTGCGTACTGCCAAGCTCTCCACAGGTTTTTCGAGGCGGTCAAGGCGGCTATGCATCTCATGAATATCCGTGCTCTCTTCTGCGTATTGAACGGGTAACGTATGGCTCCACGACACTTTTTCATTCTGTTCCTCCTTGACCGCTATGGCAATGACCTCATCAAATGTTTTTGGATCCCGATGGAGAACAAATCTGCGGACCGGATCTCTCAGGCCTAATAAAAATTGCGAGAGTAATTGTTCGGCTAGAATTTCGCGGCGCAGTGAAGCTTTTACCGGATCCTGACTGTCGGAGCTCGCAAGGGTGGCGGTCCCGAGGATGCGCAAGTGACTTGCAAATGACCTCACCTCCTCATCTGCCTTCTGCCTCACGTTTAAAAACCGTTCGGTTTTAAAGATTAGTGGCTCCGTATCGAACCTCTTGAGGGCCAAATATTTGAACTCAGAAAAAGTTGAAGCCGCTGCGACGCCATCATCCCACCACGAAAAATCATGCGCCGCGCCTACCATCTTGCATCGTGCTATGCAGACAAGCTCATTATCGCGCCATCCACCCAAGCAACCAACCTGCTCCAAAATTTTCAAGAAGACCCCAATATCCGGACCCGTATCACCTCCCGTAAACGATGGAACCATGCCTGCTAACATTAACGCGCTCATCTCTATTGGGTAGTCTGTCGGTCATCTTGGTAGCCTGCTCGTTCGTACACAGGAGGCGGGACGCATTGAAGACGCTTGTGCTTGGTTTCCTTGCCTCACGTCTCGTTTGTGCTGCCCGCGCACGATTTGTAATCTATCACTCGTCTTCCACTGCCGACGCTTGCGTTCGGCTTCCCTGGCTTGCGCCTCGTTGGCGTTCACCTCGCCATTCTTGAACGCGTACAGCTTCGCTAACCCACGCAACCCCAGCGACAGCCGGGAAAGATACGCGCACACTGGAGGGAAGAATGCCGCCACAGCGCCCCGCACGTCGGCACAATAGAGGGGCGAACAGCGGTACACTGTCCACATGGTCGGCGCCGCGAGATTGGCAGCAAAAATTAGCAGCAAGAAGGACAGGACCCAGTTGACTGTCGGAACATGGGAGATGCCTTTGTCCTGCAGTTGACGTAGCCAGGCTGATAATGATGAATGTTGACTTCAACTTCCCAAACTGAGACGATTCTGGCCCAGACTGAGAGCGTGTTCGCTTGTGCTCCACCTGTCGGCGTCTCAGCTGGCGGTGCTCAAGATGTGCCTGCTCCTGTCGTTTTCCTGCAGTTGAGCACATCTGGACTCTACTTACTTCGACCAGGACTACCTATACTGCGAGAATGGTAGTTTCGGTCGCGTCTACTGCTGCTGACCTTACGTTACAAGCTTGTGTTTCATCTGTTCATACTTCGCTTCAGCCTGCTACTCCAGTTCTGCCTGCTGCTCCTTCCACTCCGGCTGTGTTTCTTCCAACTGGATATGATCGCTGGGATACTGCTTCTGTTAGCCGTCCACCGGAGGGGCACCTGCCGAGCGTGACAGTTGGGATTCCAGAGCTAGTCCCTACTCTGCATTTACCGAGGTGCTTCCGATGGTCGCGACTACGTTGACCGTGCCCGTTCCTGCTCTGGGCGCGTGTTCTGAATCGGTGGCGCCGAGCCATGTCACATCGGAGCGTCGTTTCCTGCCTGTTCTGGCGTAGACCATGCCGAAGATAACCTGGTTGCAGAGTTCATGGGTCTATACTCTCGCTCCACCGAACTGGTGTGGGCAGCGACAGTACAGTTGCCGCCTGTGGAAATGGCACCGGAACCGGCGTCGGTGCGGTACACACGAACAAGACAGTGACTATGCGGACATCCTCTTTGTTAGAAGGAGATAATGTGGGGGTGATTTGCCAATGTTCCTTGTTGTTGTGTTGTTGGTCTGCATGTATAGATTTTTAATTCCTAATCATTAGTTGTGCTACGTGCAGTTTGTGCTTGTGTTACGTATTATGCTTTCTCAAGTGTGCACTACCTTTGTATTTTTGTGTGTTTGCTGTGTAATTCTTCACACTGTTATGTCGTGTGTTTGCTTTCTCAGCTGTATTCTGTACGTCGTATTACTGTGCATTGATTGCGTGAGGGACCACATCATCTTCAATTCAAGTGGGGGGGGCGATGTGGTATCGGGGTTTCGGTTCCGGTTTTGGAACCTGTTGTCTGGTTCGTTAGAATGCATCGTATATCTGTATATATAGCGATGCTTGTGTCATATAATGAGAGTACCTGCTTGGCTACCGGCTACTGCGTACTTCGTGGCCGGCGTTTCGGTGCTGTGCCCTGTGTTATCCCTGCGTCGCGTCAGACGCACGATAATACAGTTATCTCCAGCGACGAACATGCCCACCCAAGGATGGTATTGCACTTTCTTTGTTGTTAGGGGGACAACCTAATCCGGTGTCTATGATGACTCCATATGCTCGAAAATTGTGGCGCCAAGGACATTTAGTAAAATTAGAGCATATAATATATGTTATTTTTGTACGTAGAGAGCCCACGTACAACAGATGTGTCTATTCTAATATTTTAATCTGAACGCCATTCTTTCGTAAGTTACCGCTAGCGACGAACATGCCCATCCAGGGATAGTAATGCACTTTCTTTGCTCTTGGGAGGACATCCTATCCCGGTTTCCACGGTGAGTTCATTCAATGCGAAGAACTTTGACCTCACAGGAGGCCCATGACAAGAGGCCTGCCTTATCCCAGGTCACCTGTCTTCACTATTCCTCTGTAATATGTTTACTACTTATATACACAATCTATTGTCGGCGTTGCTTGAAGATGGCCAATGAAATCTTGCGTTTATTATAAATAGCTAAATGGTGTGACACGCACGCGGATTCACTCTAAAGGTCATAGCTGCACACGTTGCAATGCGTGCGCGCTTATTGCATTATCGCAGCTGCTGTACGTTTTGTCCTCCATGGCGTCGACCCTGCAGAGAGCACGAAGGTCAGTTTGAATGCTGCCCTAATCACGCACGCGTAAGCTCCCTTCTCACACTGTGGAAGCTGTTACTTAGCGCTTGCCATTATACTTAGATTTATGTGCTGGTACAAGAACCCCGGGTGGTCAATGTTTTCGGAGCCCTCCATTATGCGTGTTTCCCGCTCTAAGAAAAAAATCGAGTATTTGGAGAGTTTGTCTGCCACGCAACAATAATCGTCCTCTTCTTCACATACTTTCCTCGCATTATCGCCACATCAAGCAGTTCATGGTCACGAAAAGCGCGGGTGTTATCATCGGGACATAGCATCTTTGATAGGGAAGTGGCGAGTGCCAAGTATTCAGGCAAGGAAACGAGAGCAAGTCAGATGACAATTATTGATGCGTGGCAGAACTACTCCCCCGTTATTCCATTTTTTTTAAATTGCATGATTACATTGTTGTTTTTGGTCATTCAAAGCTCGATAATATTCTCAGTTCACGCTCGTCTTGTGTTTAGTTGTATGCTCGTCTCGTGCGTAATTCATATTGTCAGAGCGCTGAGCATTGAGGCTCGATCTGTGACAGCTGTTAATTCACGTTCGCTCAGTCTATCTTGTTTCCATTTGACCTTTCTGCTTGAACAGCGAGCTGCAAGTTTCGAACTGCCTGACGATCTTCACGTGACTTCACAATTTCTCGCCATAGCATTCATTTATTTGCCATCGCTGTGAAACAAGGCACAATAATTGCTTCGAAAGCTCTGTGAAGACTCCTTTTACTTTCGTGTTTTACCAATTGCTGCGACATAAGATCAGCTGTGTTCTTTTTACAGCGAGAGCTGCTACGACATCAAAACTTGGGTCAAATGTGACGTAATAGTTGTCCGCCACTGCCGGTGTTCGTAACCGGTATCGCGAAATAAGAAAAAAAAAAGACTTAGTACCAAGGCCACAGCGTGGCTCAGGCGTGGGTCCGCTGCTTGCGATCCCAGTATTGTACCCCTGTGCTACACCAGTGCTTAGAACTTGTTCGCAAACTTGCCTTGGGCAGGCTTAATGTCGGGAAAGTAATCGCGTTATTATGAGTAATAAAGCCTTTTAGAGCAGCAAAAGAGCAACGAGGCGTCACACAATGTGAATAGCGTAACGATCGAGTGGGTCATCCATGCCTCCAACCCATTAAAAAGCTTGTTTTCATCGCCTATTAACAGTGGCGCATGCCCACTTCAGGGATAATTTCTCATCGTCGTAAGCGCCTGCATGAACAATTTGAGCGAAATTTCTTGCAAGTGTTTAGCGGATACAACGCTTTTTAAATAATAACAAAAAGTAGCATATAACGTATGCTGGTCTACTACAAATAAATGCTTATTAAAAATGCTGCAGTAGGCCCCCAGCAAGTGTGCTTGCAGCAGCTACTCGATGAGTGTTTAGAAAAGGCTTGAAATGTCACCCTTCTAGCTTTCGCTGTGACTGTGGTGCGCCTTCTACACAGACCTGGCATTTCTTTAAAACTACAAAACAAGAGTGCCCTCATATTTTTGCAATAACGAAACAGGCTGAAGAATTCAACTGATTACAGCACATCAAGCTCTAGACATCACGTGTAATGAGACCTTCAGCTGATCAGCTTCCTCCTTTTTCAGATCTTTTCCGGAAAACACGCGACAGTACCTATATATCTATTTATTTGAAAGTTTACGTAGAAAGATTGCACTCATTAATGCCACAAAACGAGCTCTCTTTCAGGTGTATAAAAATGAAAGGGGCCAAACAAATTTTATTAGGAAGCGTAGCGGGACAAATTGTACCTGTGTACTCGCAAGTGTACGGCGTCGACGCGTCTGTAATTACTAAACTAGATAAGATGGGATCCATGATAGCTATAGCCTGTTTCAAATTTTAGTAAGCTGTTTTACATAAAAATAAAGCACTGTGGATCAAGTGATTCAGGCGAGGTTCTGCGCAAAATAGACGAGGGCCAGACAAGTGAAGATCTGCGGCTTTTTATTTAAGTTATTTTCTTTATGTATGCTTTTTGGGAACTTAGCGTTGTGCAGGAACAATAAGGGGGCCTTCTCGCAATTTCAAATCTTCCGAGGAAATCAAAGTTGACACTAATGCGCATCTCTGACAATCGCACGTGTTGATGTTACCAAGCATAGCTGTTTCGCAAAGGGCTTCCAATTCTTCTTTAACTGCCCACTCACCTTCCATACAACGTTAGAATGTGACGACATCGCATTCATAGATGTTGCAGGCACATGAAATTCGCGCGACGACGCCACCTCAAGCACAACTGCACGTGTCAATGTGACTGAAAAAAATAAAAATATTGAACACGACGCTAACGCCATCTGTACTATAAACACGAAGGCACACAAAGGTGCATCAAGACCTCTATGATGCGCACGTACAATTTTACAAACTACGACGACAACAATTGTTCTGAATAATTATGGGCGAATGATTTCAGAACTATATTTCTTTCGGGATAGCTTTCATCAATTTTCATGACTTCCTGACTCACAACAACGTAACTGAGATAGAAAATTCTCCATATCGGATTTTGTTTTTCTTTTCATAGAGGAAAACGACGACGAAGTGATGCTGGCGTAGAACACTGCTGTCACACTCTGTAATTTTTCAAAATTTCTGCGACTCTGTGGAAGACACCGTTCCAGTGACTGCGGCGATGGACGTGGATTCGCCTGGGCTTCCACCGCAACCATGGACGTCGTCCGCAGCTACCACGAGAAAGCGTACGGGCCACCCGAGTGATGCCGACAGCGAAGACACGCTGATTTACTCTACGGCCAGCGATGAGAGCTCCGATGAAGGCGACTTCTTGCCTGTGACAAGGCGACAGCGAAAAAGAAGACTAGTGATGCCGTCTCCAACAACAAGTAAGGATGTGACGACGACGCGAGAGCCCACGACATACACAATTCTGTTTGTGCCGGTCGATGCGGCTCATAGTCTCAACCGGCTCAATCGTCAAGTCACGTCTAGGTTTCTTGAGGAACTCGCCCAGGGAGAGATCGCGGACGTGTGGATCAATGGCCGTAAGAATATCCTCGCCGTAGACGTCACTCAACGAAGCACATTGGAAGTGCTGAGCAAAATCAAGATGTTGGATAACATCAATGTTCGCTCATATATACCTGATGGCCGCGACTCTACGGCAGGCGTCATTTACGACGTCGACATTTCCATCAGCGAAAGTGATTTTGCTGCTCTCATCAAACCAGTGTCTGCAGAACCTACTATACTGCAAGCTCGTCGCCTTGGCAAATCACGCTGCGTGAAGCTCGTGTTTAAGGGTGACAGTCTTCCATCGCAAGTCAAGGTCGGACATTTTCGACACACAGTGCGACCCTTCGTACCGAAGCCCCTTCAATGCCGGAAATGTTATAGATTGGGACATGTCAGTGCTGTTTGTACAAACCTGGCTGTGTGCTCGCTATGCTCAGAATCACATAGCGCAGACGCTTGCCAGGCAGAACTTCGAAAATGTCGAAACTGTCATGGCCCTCACGAAGCATCGTCGAAAGATTGCCCAATCATGAAAAAGGAAATGCAAGTGTTGAGGCAAATGGTCCGGGATGGCTCAACTCACAGGGAGGTCGCTGCCCAAGTACGACGCCAGCGGTCTCGACGCCGGAGGCCCCTGAGGAGACCCAGTGCTGAAGCAAGGATTGAACCTCACCAAACGACCACCGGCATACCACCTCAAGCGTCCAGACACACCGACAACAAATCCTCCAAGCAAGACAAGAGCATCACCGGCTCGCCTGACGCATGGTCAGTGCTGCCAACGATAGACGCACCGTCTGAGCCACCACATCGCTCGTCTACAATCACTTCGGAACGAGAATGCGGTGATAGTCGCGACAAAGAAATCGTAGCCATGGTAAAGGCCCTTATGAATACCATTCGTATGCTCCTCACTAGCATTGACAGTCCGGCTGCAAAGAGTGCACTTCAGTTAGTGGATGCGCTGAAGCCGGTGCTATCAAGTCTGGAAAGGCACCATGGCTCCACCTCTGCAAGCCTTTCGTAAAGAGGTCAAAGGAGCTTCGATATTTCAGTGGAATGCCTGAGGCCTCAAGCCCCGCATTTCTGATATACGACAATTTGTGTTCAAAAACCAGTTTCCAATTATTGTTATCTGTGAGCCAAGGCTACACAATGCAATACGACTATCCAGGTACGAAGCCTTCATGTCCGCTACCTGCAACGAACAGAGTAAAGTCATTGTATATATCAGATGCGACCTTACCTATATCGAGCACCGTGTAGCACCTCACGATGACAACCAGTATGTCTGCTTGACAGTTAAACGTAGAGACCTCAATTTCACGCTCGTAGGCGCATATATATCACCTTCGAACCGTTTTGAACCTGAAAGACTACGTGCACTGTTAACAGCCACACCTGGACCATGGATCATCACCGGAGATTTCAACGCTCACCAACCACTATGGGGAAGTCAGAAGACAGACAGTCGCGGAAGGCAAGTATTCTCCTTTGCTCTGGAGCAGCAGCTGCTTTGTGTAAACGACGGAAGCCCAACGTTTCTACGGGGAACGACATACAGCAGCTGCCTTGACTTGACATTTGTGTCAAGAAGCCTAAATGGAAAGGTCAAGTGGTTCGCAGACTATGAAACTCATGGAAGCGACCACATACCAACTTATTTGAAGATCAAGGGCCTGGAAAAATCGCCAAACTACGACACTTCGACTCGCATCGACTGGACAAAGTTCAGGTCACTGACGGAAAAAAGGTGTCAAGAAAATAAAACGCCTCCTCTTGACACCCTCGAGGATATGATTAGAGGTGCTACTCAAGAAGCGACCTATCATATTCAACATACTTCAGATTATTGTCAATATCAAGCGGAATTGGAATGGCTCAGAGCGATCCGTTGGCGCGCAGAAAGAAGATATAGGCGCACTAAGTCCATTCACGACTTGAGGGAGGCAAGGCGCCTACAGAAAAAAATTCAGCGGCGAATCATTTCACTTCAATACTTTCGCTGGAAACATCTGTGCGAATCTTTGGATCCACACAAGCCTTTGACGCAGACGTAAAGGATTATCCGTGGCCTACGAACATCGCCACATCAACATCGCCCCTTCAAGTGTCTTTCTCTCCACCAAGGACGCACCGAAATTGAAGTAGCAGAAGATTTCTGCATGAAAGTTGCCGGTCATGCGTCCACGTGCACCACGCGCCACCTAGAAAACGCTCCAGTTTCCAGAGATTCAAGAATGGACACCTTTTTCTCTCTAGAGGAACTACAAGCAGCCTTGACGGCATGCAAACGATCTTCATCGCCTGGTCCGGATGGGATCACGTACATGGCTCTTTGCAACCTCGGAGAAGCAGCTCGACGGGCCCTTCTATCCGTGTACAACGACTCGTGGAGCAGCGGACTTATCCCTCATTCATGGAAATCCAGCCGCCTCGTCCCTGTGCTTAAACCAGGCAAATCTCCTCTGCACTTGACCTCTTATCGCCCCATCACGCTTACCAGCTGTTTCGGGAAAGTGATGGAGAGGATGATTTTGACTCGTCTAGAGTGGTACCTGGAGCGCCACGAGGTATACCCTCATGCTATGACGGGCTTTCGGCGTGGGAGGTCCGCAATTGATAACGTTATAGACCTGGTCTCATCTGTTCAGCATCAGAAAAGACTGAAACGTTTATCCGCGGCGTTGTTCTTGGACGTGAAAGGTGCATACGATAACGTATCACATGAAGCCATTCTGGATGTCATGGAAAATTTTGGATTAGGGGGTCGGGTTTACCAATGGATCCACAGCTATCTGAAAGGCAGAACTTTCTTTGTACAGACGGAGAATGGCACAACAACGCACCATTGCAACCGTCGAGGCGTGCCTCAAGGCGGCGTTCTTAGCCCCACACTTTTCAATCTAGCGCTACTCAGCCTGGTTGATGCACTTCCAGAATCTGTCCATCTATCAATATATGCAGATGACATCTGCATCTGGGCGTCAGGCGTAACACGCCTTCATTTGCGTGCCCGGCTTCAGAGAGCGGCAAAAATAGCGACAAAGTACCTGGAAGAACGGGGACTAGAGCTGTCATCAGAGAAATGCTCGCTTATGGCATTCACGCATAAGGCTATGAGCCCATATGTTATTAAAATCAACGGACACACGATCAACTACGTGAAGACCCACCGATTTCTCGGAGTCATAGTTGATCGCGACCTCTCCTGGAGCCCTCACATTGCCCACATGAAAACTAAACTCACCATGATCACCTACGTACTGAGGTTTCTTGCTGGAAAAACGTGGGGTGCATCGGTACAAGCAATGCTCCAACTCTACACTGTTTTGTTGCTCGGTTATGTGCGATACAGCTTACCCGTGCTTTGCGGGATCGGAAGAACAAACTTGCGCGTCCTCCAGTCGATCCAAGCCCAAGCCCTGAGGATATGCCTTGGTCTCCCGAGATGCGCGTCTACAGCAGCGACAGTCATGATTGCACGTGATTATCCAGTCAACGCACACACCCGCGTAGACGCTTTGAGAATGCACAGAAGACATTTCGCTCGGCTTCCATCTCATCACCTAGCCTCACTTCGAACTTCCAGGCCCCACTCAGCGTTCAGCGCAACTGTAGCTCAGCATTGCGCAGTGCTTCCATTGCACTTCACGCATGCAGCACAGCCGCCGATACCATTATGGTGCATACACCCACTCAAAGCCCATCTTACAATTCCTGGCATCCAAAATAAGAAAAAGTCGTCGCATCTAGCCCTGAAACAGGCCACATTACTTTTCCTGCAAGAGAAGCACAACGGACGCCTTCACATTTACACGGATGGCTCGATGTCTTCAGTAAGCTCTGCAGGGGCGGTGGTTATTCCCGCGAGGAACATCACAATTAAATTCATGACATCGCATTTGACGTCGTCGACAGCTGCAGAACTTGCAGCCATTCGTGCATCTCTGGAGTTTATAGTGAAAGAACCTTCGGGAATTTGGTCGATCTTCTCGGACTCGAAGGCATCTCTTCAGTGTCTTATATCACCCTTTCGCCATGGACCTAATGGACAGTTAGTAGCTGAAATAAGGCTTCTTCATCACCAAGCAACCGAAAAACAGCACAGCATAGTGTATCAGTGGATACCAGGTCATTGCGGTATATATGGCAATGACCGCGCAGATGAGGCCGCTAGATCTGCACACGATGGTACCCAATACACAGCCATCCCGTTCTCAAGAACCGATGCAGCTACAAGACTTCGTTCGCTTGCACGTGACCTCACACTGGTACAGTGGAACTCGACAGACTTCACAAACGTGCGCCTGCATAACTTGGATCCTGATCTGCAGCTTCGTCTTCCCCCAAGAATACCTCGAGCTGAGGAGACCCTTCTATGCCGCCTGTGGCTTGGAGTGGCCTTCACGAACGCATACTCTTATCTCATCGGGATGGCCAGCTCTTCTACACGCACTTACTGCAGTTGCGAATAAACCATCGCGCACCTTCTGTGTGAGTGCACCTATTTCAACGTGCAAAGACAAGAATTCACTGCAGCTCTGGATAGACTAGACAATCGGCCTTTGTCGGAACAAAGGATTCTGGGTCATTGGCCAAGCCCATCCTCAGCCCAGAAGGCTTTGAAAGCTTTGCTGCGCTTTTTGCAGACAACTGGCCTAAGAGACAGACTTTAGTGTCTTTTACTCTTTGATGTTGCCTTTCCTCTGTCGCAGTTTTTTTTCTCCTTCTCTTCGCAGCATTTTTTTAACATCTATCATTCCCCTCACCCCTTTCCCCAGCACAGGGTAGCCAGCCGGTCTAAGAACTGGCTAACCTCCCTGTCTTTCCGCCTAAACTTTCTTCCTCCTCCTCTTCCTCCTCCTCTCCATATCGTAACATCATATAATAAATGGCAAAAAATTGCCCGCAGCTTCCCTCGGGGGAACACTGAGGAGGATGCGGAAGCGGTTCCGCCAACAGTTTGGCCGGCGCTGGTCGAAGGGACGTCGATCATTCTGTTTGTGGATTCGTTGGCATTCATTTCACGGCGACTTCGGACGTCGACGCGCCGTACAAACCAACGGACGAGCGGCAACTGAGCGAGCGAGCGCCGACCTTGAGTATATATACAGCGCGACGGCGCATGCGCTGTCAGCTGTCGAATGTTCTCGAAGGAGAAGCGCCCGCGCGGCACAGATGGTGGGCGACGGCGCGACGGCGCATGCGCGCGCGTCAGCTGTCGAATGCTCGAGAAGCGGTGCGGACGGCGCGGACGGCGCGGACGGCGCATTACAAGGCGCGAGTATAAGATGCTTCCGCATCTAAAAAATGGCCTATGACATACGCAGTTTCGGCAAATATTCGTTCAACTGTTGCAGCCACCCTTATGGAAAATATAGACACAAATGGAGGCTCCGACGTCCCTACGGTTAGGTGGCGTAGATCACCATGCGCTTCTTCCCAAAGCGCATAGCCGAAAGAAGAACCGCCCTTTCGGGCTAGCGTTCATTCATATGTAATGCCCCAGCAGCTAACACTGCTGGCGGATTCTCCCCAAGCGTTCACGCAACCCGTAAACAACCGGGCGCCGGGTCGGGGGGACGCCTTTCCCAATATACCGGTGGGTGACCGGTGGCAGGATTCGAACCACCTGCCTCCCGAAGCCAAGGCGGACGCCCTATCCACTGAGCCACGGCTACGGTGAAATCCGCAGCTCGTAAAATATTGGTGGACTGTGAAGTTGCCTCTAAGCGTATATTTTTTTCTTGATATGATATCGCAGAGACATTTTGTGTGATACGAATAAATGTGCGGTGCGCTGCAATAAACATCGAATTGTGCGTCGTTCATTGTAACCAAATAAATAATGAAAGAAAAAAATGGCAGAATATCCATAGAGTGAATGATGGAGAGTTGGGCGAAGCATCCGTCCGTCCATTCGTCCTTGCTTCCGTCCCGAAGCCGAGGCGGACTCCATGCGTTCGTCTCTGTGACCGTCCGTGAGTTCATTCGCCCGTCCGTGCGTGCGTCTGTTCGTGCGTCCGCACGTCCATCTGGGCGTGCGTCCCTGCGTTCGTCCATGCCTCCGCCCCTGCGTCCGTCCATGCGTCCATCCATCGGTGCAGCCATCGGTGAGTCCGTCCATGCATCTGTCTGAGTGTCCATTTGTCCATCTATTCAACACCCCAAGTACCACCATCTCGCATCTTTTCATCATATATGCTGCATATGCACCGCCATCTAGCGGACATTCCAAGGACTAAACGAGAGGTAGCAAGCACACTCTTTCTTACGGCTTGCGCTTCGTGTCTACTTCCCACCTTTAACCAGCTCGAGTTCATGGTAAATACTTGTACACTGTATTCATGGCACTGCGTCCAACGCTCGCTAAACCTTTCTAAAACCAATCCAGCGAGTATAACGTAGCAACCCTTTCTTAACAGATAATGCCTAATGTACACTCTAAGACAAATTTTACCGAAAAAAGAGTAACCGAGACCAATAGGTGCGCACAATGAAATGATAGACCGTTGAGGAGCTACCACAGAGGGAAGCGTGCAACGCGAAACCACTTAGTCTCCAAAGGGATGAACCGTCCGGGGATCGCAGGCAGCGCGAAAGGCGCGGCGGTAGTGGTTAGAAGATAAAGGTGACAATCCTTCTTCCCCGCAGAACACATGTCCTTCTCCTCCTTTGCTGGCTCAGTCTTTCTCCGTATTTCTCCTGCGACGGTTCGCGGTGCGTCGCGCTCGGAGTGCTCGACCACGGCCGCCTGGATTCGACGATCTAAGAATTATGACGTGGTGCTTGTGTGTACGCTTGGATGAGCGTGGGCTGCTGCTTTTGCGTTTTGCTGCACCCATGAAATCTGGAGCAAGCCTCGACACGTCACCACGCCGCGCTGTATATCTCAGGCTTCAAGATAGTCACGACCAACCCGCGACAGCAACAGTTGGGGAGGCCAATATGGCGGCCGAAACGTCAACAGGCCTATCGGATATATATTTCAGTCCGACTCAGGGCAGAAAACAGCGCTGGATTCAAAGGCAAGTAGGTTATCATTCTTTATTCTACTCTACTTGTCGCGTTTGCCATACGGATTCCGCTTGCCGGCAACGGGCTTAGTCGTGTTGTATATCCCACGCACGAGATGCACCGCGAAGGTCAGCTTCAGCGTGTGCAGTTCGCCTGTGCTTTGCGACCCTCCGGGAATTGGCCACCATTGCCGTCGGCCTCCCGTACGCTCGCTCATCGAGTGCTCGCCTGTCTTAGCCGCCGCGATGAGCTTCGGGCTGACGATATTGGGCTGAGACCTCGTCGCTGTGTTGGCAGTCATCGAAAACACGGTGCGGGTTCTCGTAAAAAGCTTGGTTGTAGTATGTCGTGCGCTGTAAGTGCACCAGCATGGGCTGGTGGGGCTTTCGCTAGCGTCGGAACTCACTGAAAATCGGTCGCCATTGCAGTCGGTCGCAAGCAGCTCGGCACTGTTCGCTGGCCGCGGTGGCGGACACGCGTTTGCGCGCTGCACTCGCTCGAGTTTGTGGAAGAGGGCCGCATTACTGTCGATTTCTTTGGCGCTAGCTTCAAACCAGCTCGGCGCTGTTCGTGGCGGCGGTGAAGCGTACGCTCGCTTTCCTGTTCGAAGTTCGCTGGCGGCAGACACTCCGTGTGCAACGCCGTGCTTGGTCTCGCATTCGCTTGTTTGAGCTGAACGAGGTCACTCGCTTAGGACTCGCCGACTTGTTAGCGGCACGGAGGTTCGCGGAGTTTTGGCTGCAACCGCCACTTTTAAGCTGTTGCGCTACGGGGATCGAAATGAGTCTTTGACGATGTGTCCATCACGGTGAAATATTTAGTATGTCATATCTCACGTATGTTTTCATTTCACCTGGAACGTATTTCTCATATGCATTGGTATTCATGATCTGCCACGTGTGACTCGCTATTTATCATACTTATTGTGCCGCCATGGGCACAGAGCGTGCCGAACACTGTGTGCGCTGGCGTCCGCGATGCCTGTCATCCATCTCTTCCGTGAGAGCAGCTTCAGAAGGACTGCGCGAGATGTGAAGGTAAAATTATTTGTGTGTCATATTTTAACGCTTGTTTTTATATTAACGTGCATGTACTTGTCATATGCGTGCATCTTCATCTTCTGTCACGTCTGTCTAGCTATATTTACTATATTATTGTACGTGAAGCCATGGGAACATAACAGGCAGAACAGCTGTGTGCGCTGGCGTCTGCAATGCCTGTCATCTATCACTTCCGTCGGAGGAGCTCGCCAAGGAGTGAACAAGATTTCACAACGAGACTGGACTTGTACACTTCACGATGAATTCACTTAAAAGAATGGAGAAACTTCATGTGTGTGTAGAAAAATAAAAGATTTCGATGTCTCACTTTTGTCATTCGTTGTTGCCGTGACTGTGAAAGCAGTCACTTATAGGTGGCTAACTACTTTTCTGCGTGTTCGTTTCTGCAAAGTTTGTTTCTCACTGCGCAGAAAAACAGGCGAAAATAGAATTGGACCTGGCGGAAAATAAACAAAAAACAATAGTTGAACTGGGGACAAAAAGTTGATCTGATCACAGTATTTGAGTGGATCAACCGTTCGTCAGGCAGGTTGCAACTCTGAGGATTAACGATTGCCCGGTAAGGTGTAAATGAGGAGATCAACAGTTGCTCTATAAGGTGCAAAAGTGAGGACAAAATGTTAGTCCTTTGAGGTGAATTGTGAGACTAGATTAGAGTTGTGGGGTTTAACGTCCCTAAACCACCATATGATTATGAGAGACGCCTTAGTGGAGGGCTCCGGAAATTCCGACCACCTGGGGTTCTTTAACGTGCACCCAAATCTGAGCACACGGGCCTACATCATTTCCGCCTTCATCGAAAATGCAGCCGCCGCCGCTGGGATTCGATTCCGCGACCTGCGGGTCAGCAGCCGAGTACCTTAGCCACTAGACCACCGCGGCGGGGCAAATTGTGAGACTAACGGTTACTCACTAAGGTGAACTGTGAGGACTAAATGTTAGTCCATTGAGCTTATCTGTGGGGACTAACTGTTTAACTTCGTGCCGTTAGTGCTTAAAGGGATTAATGGTTGTGACAGCCCGATCACTCCCCAAAATGACGAACCACACACCCTTTTAACACACTTTTGCCTTAGAGTGTACATGCCAAGGGCTGCTATGGGGGAATGAGAGACAGGAGAATTCGGCTTTTAGTTAAAGCGCACGCTCTGAATTTTTTATGTTCAACAACGCACAAAAGGAATCTCTCACCAGCACCACATTGGAGATCAAAATGTAAGACTGGTTACACACTACGACTACTACTACGACTACGAGGGACGAACGGGTGCTGCTATGAGGAGCTTCACCCCTAAAAACTTTTCAGTAGCATACCACAAAGCGTTTCTATGTAGATATTTAACATGTTGCCCATATATTTTTGCGATAAATAATCAGGATGCCCATTTTGGCTGATTGCAGAACATAACAATCTAAACATTGATGTAATAGTGTCTTCAACTGGTCGGCCTCCTTCATCTTTAGCTCTATACGAAGAAAATGGGGACAGTACGTACCTCCTTATGTAAATGGATCTGTTGGTGGAAAAATTCTAACGATGTGGGCCAAAAGGTCAACTCAATTGTAGTTCATTAAACAACGAAAATAAACAATTACCCTATACAGAAACAAATCCACCAAGTCCATTGTTAAATCTTTTAACAGCTCAGAAGTTGGTGCAAGGCATTTATCTTAGAGAGATCAAGTTGGAGGACGCTTCAGTTCTGCGTCAAAGAGTAAACGCGATAGCATAATAGGCCCCCATGCACACCGCCTTTTTAATTGCTAGCCCGGCTTCGATTCTCATGAAAGCATTTCGCGTGTCTCAGGGAAACGAGTCACTGTATACGTCTAACAGTGGCGGTTCCAAACAATCATACAATTTCTACGTACATTTTCAAAGATGATATTTTTTATTAGGATACTTGAATGCAGAACTTATGGCAAGACTATTTCCTGTCTCTTACACAATTCAGCCACTGAGCCAAAATTTAGGCACTTCCTGAACGTCCAGCTCTCTTGAACCGGTGGATGCCTTCCCCGCCGCAGTAGGCTAGTGGTTAAGGTACTCAGCTGCTGACCCGCAAGTCGCGGGATTGAATCACGGTTGTGGCAGCTGCATTTCTGATAGAGGTGCAACTGCCATCGGCCCGTATGCTCAGATTTGGGTGGACCTTGAAAAACCCCAAGTGGTCGAAATTTTCGGAGCCCTCCACTACAGCGTCTCTCATAATGATATCGTGGTTCTGGGATGTTAAACCCCCATATCAATCAAATAATGGTGGCTACCTTCAGGCTTAGCAGCATTGTCGATCAAAAAGCAAATAATACGAATATCTCAGGGTCAACATCAACTTCAGGCAAAAATCACATTAACCTATGTATGATATCGTGGTAAGACTGAAATAACAACCACTCATCACACAATGTCTATTGGGTGACGACAGTGTTGGCAAGTGTGGGAAAGCAAAAATAGCTAGATTTCAGTGAAAAAACAACCCAAAGTAACTAAAAAGCTACTTAGAGGCTAAAAAATAGTTATATTACTCTTTCGAACATTTTCAGACATATGCGATACGTGCAGATAATCTACTGGCAGTTGTGTTGTTCACAGTCTGAACAGAGCTATCAAGTAATCTTTTTTTTGCAAGCAACTACGCAGAACAAGTATAAAAGGAGAGAAAAGTGTTCCTGCTCTGATTCCAGAAATTTAGAGCAAGTTTTGTATTAGCAAAGCATCCAGACTTGTGCGCTCATCAGTGATGAGCTGGGAATGCATCAGAACTCTGTAAGTTTCATGGGTGTGTGAATATTAAAAATCATTGAATAAGGAATAGAATAAAGCATAATAAAACCAAATGTTTTTTCTATTATTTTTTGAATAAACAGCTTTGAGCAGGGACCCCCGATGTAACATTGCTCTAAAGAGCGGCGGATGGTTTTTATGTTTAATTAGTGATTTACCCAGATGCATGAAGTCAAAGGTACATACATGCAGGCCAGGTGACACGAAGATGAAGTTGTTATTGGAATAAGTTCTGCACATCACGGGATGAATAATGCCTTGCTTTATTCTCCTGTGTCATCGATGTGAATGTGTCTTCAATTCCTTATTACTTTCATAAAACTCCTGTCACCCATTCTTGAAGTAATGTTTACCTTTGACGTCTCACCTGGTGAGAAAGCTGGAAGTGAGTTTATAATCGAGCACGTAATAAGAAACAAAAGAGGAACTTAGAATCTGCACTTTCAAATCGTAAACAAACATACGAAGGACTCTCCCTTGAGAATCGTAAAAGGGCCGTAAAACCATGAAGCTGTGGCATTAAACGACTTTAACTCCTGCGGTACATATATTGGATGATGTCAGCCATTGGGTAAGCCTTTGCCACTGAATACGAACTTATCGTGCAAATATCGGAACCACATTACTTGGCAGGCTGCATTCGTGGCATCTTGCCTTTTGTGTGTTTTTGTGCATGCCATAGCCTTTTTTTACAATTTAGTAGGAATTAAAGTAGATTAAAACTCAAACGCTTTGTCGGTGCGATAACATCAATTTTTGTTCTACTTTAGTTTACTTCAATTTTTGACAAAATGATTCGTTTGAAAGCACAAACAACGTACCCGACGCTTTTTCTCTTTGTTTTGGTGGAATGCTTGTGCTTTTCACAATTATGTATGAGTATTTCTCACGCAGCCATTAAGTATTAAAAAAATTTATAACACTGCAGTTATAGTTAGCCGAGAGAGATGGATGAGGAGCTAAGTTTAAAAAAACTCTACAATAGCTACTTATGGCCGAATAAAGTTTTTGGTAGCTAGCAGAGTCCACACGTAGCTAGATTTAGGAACAAAATAGATAAATTGGAAACACAGGGTGATTAATGTGTGGTCCAGCGCTTCCCACAAAATGCAAAGTGCTCAGCCGTAGTTTCAATCGTAATCAAACGCTGCATCGAGTGCCCTTGAGATGCGTAAGCAAGAGAAAGAGAGAAAAACGTTTGATATGTGTTCAAAAATGATTGCGAACGGTAATTTTATTAGGAACCGTCTGGCTGAGACTGCCTGCCGAGCCCGCGCAATGATTTGCGTTGGTCGATGAGGTCCGGCTTGGAGATCACAGCCCCCCCCCCCCACACTTCACAGAGGAGGTTTGGTACTGCATTTGTGCTGTTGCTTGTGTGTGGCTCGGTTGCTGCCTTTGCAGCGCAGTAGCAGGTGGGCTAGGTTGTATGCTACATTACACTGCGGGCAGATGTAGTCGTATGACGTTGGTTTGAGGTGATGCATTAGAACGTCACGCGTAAAAGTTTTGCTTTGAAGGCGCCGTTACTCCATGCCTTCATCTCTTGGGGAGGGTAAAATCTAAGTTGTAGCCGATAGTGTTGCAGAAGTTCATGATAGTATAAAAACACCGCTTCCGTTTTTTTTGTTGGCATTCTGGTGTAGGAGGTGTCTCAAATTTCGTGCGGGGAACCCCGGTTGATGCAGTCGCGGGCCATGGCAGGAGCCACTTCATTGCCCTCGAAACCCTCGGAACTAGGAACCCAGATGATGGAGGATTGTAGACACGTTTCAGAAATTTTATCGCTCTTGTGTAAATTCTTAATTTTAAATAGTTGCGCGCCGCTAGTTAGGAGTCGTTGAAGACGACTTTGTGATCCTCGCTCGTTTGTGTGGCTAGTGCTATAGCGATTTCTTCAGCCGTATTTGCGCGTTCGGTCCAGATAGTCGCTATCGCTGGTGCCACCCGAATGTGGTCTTTGACGCAAATCGCGAAGGCGCTACGTTCCGTATACTTGGCAGCGTGCACGTATTGTGCCTGCGGGTCATTGCGGTGGTTTTTTAGAACGTTCTTTGGCCTGGCGAGTCACCCTCCTCGATGATGTTCAAAATGCATGTTGCGAGGGTTGCGCTGAACGTCCAGGCATTTGTGGATCTGCGGTGGTATCTTGTACTTGTGTTAGTGGTTGAGTTCTAGGATGGTTGTGTATCCTGTACGTCAAAGGACTGTTCGTCCAGTGCGTTATAGATTGAGCCGTTCGAACTGGCTAAAAAGGTGTGCTTCGGCGAGCTCTTGCCATGTGTTGTGAACACCCATTCGAAGCAAATGGTCTATAGAAGCATTTGGTGGCAGTCCAGGGGTAACCTTCAAAGCAGTCCGTATAAGTAAATTCAATTTTGTTTCTCTGCTGCTTTTAAGTTCAGGCAAGGAGTTCCGTATGTTTTGCCACTGTATTGCCACGTTGCTTTCCTTTAGTTTCGCTATCACCTCGTTACACTACGTACAGCGCAAACCACGCCTACGATGTTCGAGAAGCGGCGAGGCCTTACTATATCGTTTTGTTAAGATCACGCCAACTTCGTGAACATAACAGATTATTCTGGAACCTATGTGTCCGCTAGCAATAACGCAAGAATATTTGATAGCAAGGGTATAAAGGCCGACACTTTTCTTTGTCAGTTGATGGGCTACTGACGCCCTGCTCGCCGCTCTCAGTACCAGAATATTGCTCTAATCTGACTTTACTTTCACACGGCCCCAAGTTCGGCCCGAAGAAGAATAATATAATTTGACCTTGAGCCTGCTTCCTTCGTCTACGTCATGACCCCACGACATCTGGTGGAAGTGCTTCCCGGCCTATGTACCGAATTCCTCCCACCAGCCGTGAGGCGAGCCCGCACCGTCAAGGGGACATTGATGCCAACGCTGAGCAGTGAGCCAGCCGCCGGCAGCAAAGACTCCCGCCAGAGATCGCGTCTCTACCTGACCCAACCCGGAAGACTGAAACCTTAAGCTCGACCACTGCGACGTTGACAGCTCCTGCACCACCTGTCCCGATCGTGCTCCAGCAGCCCAAGGAGCCTCGCACTTTCCGGGGATCATCGATTGAAGACCCAGAAAGCTGGCTGTAGATCTACGATATACTCGTCGATTTGAGCAGCTGGGACACCGACAAAAAACTGCGCCACGTCTACTTTTATGTAGAAGAAGCCGCAAAACATAGTACGAGAATCGGGATCCCGCTGTACGTACCTGGGATGTTTTTCGGACTACGTTCTTGAACACCTTCATGATTCGCAAGGAACGTGCCACTAGTGCCTTGGAGACATGGGTTCAACTTCCCAACGAAGTCGTGAACATCTATGCAACAGAGATGACCCGGCTGTTGTGTCATGCTGACCACACTATGGCCGAGGAAAAGAAAGTTAGCTTCCTTGTGAGGGGTGTAAAATAAAAACTTTTTGCTGGAATGATCAGAAACCCGCCGAAGAAGGTCGCTGAATTCACCTCATAAGCATCCGCAATCGAGAAGACGCTTGAAATGTAGACATGGCAATACAGCTGCATCTTCTCGGCTGCAAGATACGCCGAGATCTGCAGGGAGCCACTGAATTGCGTAAGACGATCCGAGCGATCGTGCAAGAGGAGCTGCGGAAATTACTACCTTGAGCGCAGCCTCATGTTGACTCTATCGCGGACGTGGTACGCCAGGAGATCCAACAATCGCTGGGCATTCCTCAGCTTCCACAACCACAGGTCCAAGCCATGAGCTACGCTGCAGCAGCCCGCAGTCAGGTCTCTCCTCCACGCCCCCGCCGAGAAACCGTACCGCCGCAGTTTCGCCGCGAGACAACATTGAGACCTCCAGCGCCGTAATACAGCCCGCCAGACGGCGAGCAATACACGCCGAGGAAAACCATCGTTTGGCGCGCTCCCAACCATTACCCACTATGCTACCACTGCAGAGAAGCTGCGCCTGCCGCCGCTGCCAGTACCGACAAATGGGGCTGCACGGTTTTTACGTGAATACGCCGTGTCCACTGCGGGGTGAAAGACCTCAAGATATCGGCAACTACCTCGCAAGAGCACAGTGAACATCCCGATGACGTTTTCGTTCCCCGTCACCAGGCCACTACATGTCAGCGCAACGCCGACAGTACACCGGCCCTACTCGGGGCATTTCCACGAGCCCATACTCGGAAAACTAAGGGCAGCAACCGATAGAGATGCGGTTGCTATACGACGAACTACCGAATATCCTCCACCGCCGACGACGGCTACGCAGCAACGAGATCGCAAGCACCCGCCGCAAGACGAAAAGCGTCTTGAATTCAAACCTTCGCATCAAGAAGACGGCACGACGCAACGTGGAAGCAGCAGAGCAAATAGACGTAGCCGTGACCCGACGCCACGACCCAACCCCAATGCACGACGACAAAATAGCGACCTCACCGTAGTAATTGACAGCCACCTCGTCACTGCTTTCGTTGATACTGTAGTCGATTATTCCATCGTCAGTGGGTCTTTCGCGAAGAAGTTGAAGAAAGTGAGAACTGCATGGCAAGGTCCAGAAATTCGGAACGCTGGAGGTCACTTCATAATGCCGACTAGATTCTGCAGAGTCAGAGTCACCATTATTAACCTTACTTATCCTGTCAGCTTTCTCAATTTAGAAAGTTGCTCCAAAAATGTGATACTTGGAATTATCTTTCCAAGGCAACTCAGGGCTGTCATCGACCTGAGGTCCGAGTCAATTACCCTACCCTAAGAAAACATTCTGCACACACCCACAACGTCAAGTAATCACGCATTCATTGTGCTAGAAGAGAAGGTCACCGTGCCACCTTCCTCCAGCGTCGTCATTTCCGTTGGCACCGAAAAAGCCGAAATACCTTGAAGGCATCGTCGAGGGCGATCACCACCTTTTTCGGAACGTCAGATTTGCGTCGCAGGAGACATAGCTGAGCTGCGTTACGGCAAAGCAAAGGTGGTGCTGACAAACTTAATTCATGAATACAGGCACATCAACTGTTTTACGACAGTTATCTACATCGACGAATTCGTGGAGCCCAGCAAATCATTCTTTCTTTTCGATGCTGCTTATGCTGCTGCGACGAACCGAGGTCCCGAGCCAGATTTTGATGTCATTTCGAGCATTTCGAAGTGAATGCAAGACCAGCTCAAAGGCTTGATCTTGCAGTTCAAAGACTGCTTCTGGTCATCATCGCAAATTCGACAAACCCCAGTCATGAAACATCGCTTCGCCACAGAAGAAAGTGCCCGACCTGTTCGACAAAGCCCGTACTGAGTCTCGACGCACGAGCTTCACGCCATGGTGAAACAAGTCGACGAAATGCCTTGCTATTGCATCATTTAGCTCTCCAAGAGTTCATGAGCATCACCCATGGTATTAGTAAAGAAGGACGGCACCCTACGTTTTTGCGCCTAGTATAGCAGCCTGAACAAAATTACAAAGAAAGCCGTGTACCCTCTTCAACGTATAGACGACGTCCTGGACCGACTCCACAACGCGAAGTACTTTTCCTCGATGGACCTCAAAACGGGCTATTGACAAATTGAGGTTGATGAGAGAGAGATCGAGAGAAGACGGTCTTTATCACACCAGACGGCCTCTTCAAGATTAGGGACATGCCATTTTGTTTCTGCTCGGCGCCTGCAACGTTTCAGCGCCTTAAGGGCACCATGCTGGCTGAATTTAAATGGCAGACTTTCCTCGTGTACTTGGATGACGTCGTCGTGTTTTCCTCTAGCTTTGACGAGCATCTCCGGAGCCTTAAAGTGGTACTTCAAGCAATTAACACCTCTGTACAAACCCTAAGACTAGAAAAAAGCCGTTTAGCCCCGCCGCAGTGGTCTAGTGGCTAAGGTACTCGGCTGCTGACCCGCAGGGCGCGGGTTCGAATCCCGGCTGCGGCGGCTGCATTTCCGATGGAGGCGGAAATGTTGTAGGCCCGTGTGCTCAGATGTTGGTGCACGTTAAAGAACCCCAGGTGGTCTAAATTTCCGGAGCCCTCCACTACGGCGTCTCTCATAATCATATAGTGGTTTTGGGACGTTAAACCCCACATATCAATCAATAGAAAAAAGCCGTTTGCGTACGAGGAGGTGTTATACAAGAAACACGTCATTAGCAAGTCTGGTGTTCATCCCAAGCCACGAAAAACAGCCGTCACCACTGATTTCCCGCCGCCCATAGACAAGAAGGCTGTACGTCGATTCCTCGGACTGTGCGCCTATTCCAAGTGTTCCGTCAAATGTTTTTCACAGATCGCCGAGCCGGTAACTGACCTCACGAAAATCAACGTTCAATAAAGTGGGAAGCGGCAAAAGCTAAAGTATTTCAGGAACCTAAACAATGCCTCTTGACACCAACGACACTTGCAAGTTTTGGCAAATACGTCGAAATAGAAGTACACACCGACGCAAGCAGCATAGGGCTTGGTGCCGTTCTTGTGCAAAAAAACTGATAGCGTGGAAATGGTTATCAGGTATGCTAGCCGGTCGCTATCCAAGGCTGAAGCTAACTATTCAAAAACAGAAAAGAAGTGCCTTCACATCATATGGGCATCGTCATTGTTTCACCCCTACCTCTACGGCAGACCTTTCAAAGCTGCAAGCGACCAGCACGCGTAGTGTTGGCTAGCTAACTTGAAATAACCTTCAGGTCCCCTTGCTTGGTGAAGCCTCCGACTCCAAAACTTCGACGTGACCGTCGTTTACAAGTTTAGAAAAAAACACTCTGACGTCAACTGCTTGTCTCGTTGTCACGTCGAACCGCTGACGCCCGACGGCTTAGATGGGGATAGCTTCTTAGAAACGATATAGCGACAATTTCGCCGAGCAACAGCTAGCTGAGCCGGAACTCAGAAGGATTAGGAGGAGGGTTAAATGAGGAAGGACAGGGAGGTTAGCCAGTTCTCAGAACGGCTGGCTACCCTGTGGAACTCAGAAGTCTTGTGGAATACCTTGAGGGTAACAGCACGACTGTCCCAAATGTTTTGAAGAGAGGACTGAAGTCATTCTACTTGCATAACAAAGTTCTCCTAAAGAAGTATTTATCGCCCCTTTGAGCCAGACACCTTCTCGTGGTTCCTTCAGAAGTGAGACCAGAAGTACTTCAAGCTCAACCCGACGACCGGACAGCTGGACACCTCGGTGTTTCCCGTACACTCGCAAGATTACAAGGAGAGTACTACGGAGCACGACTTGGCGAGGATGACACTGGTTACGTGACGACCTGCCGCGACTGTCAGCGACGAAAGACACCGTCGACTAGACCAGCTGGACTTCTCCAGCCCATCAAACCACCTTGCCGAGCATTCCAGCGAATCAGAATAGTTTTACTGCGGCCATTTCCTACGCAGAAATCCGAGAACAAATGTGTCGTCGTAGTTACTGACTACCTCACACGCTACGCCCAGACAAATGCCCTGCCAAAAAGCAGTGCCTTCGAGGTAGGTGGGTTCTTCGTCGAAAACACCGTTCTGCGTTGCGGAGCTCCACAGGTCCTCATTACTGATAGAGGTGAGACTTTATGGTGGACCTAACTGAGGCGATCCTGAGGTACAGCCAGAGCAGTCACCGCCGGACCACTGCCTACCATCAACAGACCAATGGCCTGACCAAGGTATTGTTAGAACCATGGCTAATATGCTGGCCATGTAATTCGACATTGAGCACAACTCGTGAATAAAATCCTTCCTTACGTGACCAAGCATACAATACTGCCGCCGAAGAATCGACGCAGATCACGCCGTACCAGTTGGTCTAAAGAAGGAGCCTGGCAACGACGCTTGACGCTCTGCTTTCAAACGTTGCTAGTAAAGAGAACCTCGACGTCACCGCCTACCTTCAGAGCGCTGACGAAGCACGTCAACTCACACGCCTGCGCAACAAGAATCAGTAAGTGATCGACAGCCGCCGGTACCATCTTCGGCGAAGCTTTGATGAATAACAGCCCGGGGACCGTGTCTGAGTATGGATGCCAATACCCAACGTGGGCTCAGTGAAAAATTTCTACGACGGTACTTCGGACCATACTGAGTAGTTCGACGTCTCGGCTCACTCGCCTACAAAGTTGTTCCCGACGGCATTATGAACTCTCAATGGTGCCGTGCGGCATCAGAAGTCGTTTATATCGGGCTCCTCAAGCAATTTCATGCGCGAACCTGATGGCTATACTTTGTTGTTTTGTATTAATAATAGAATTTGCTTAGCGACAGTTGCTAAGGTATGAACATGAAATTACAGATACCTAAAGCAGCAGAAACAGAGATTTTTTTTATACTTAGCACACAGTAATGTCAGCCCGCCATAAAAAATACATGTGAGTGCACGGTACAACTACGTAAATGTGCTCTACAACAGTCATGTTACAAAAGGCGCAGAACAAAAATATACAATAAAAAGCAAAAGACGCCCGTTTTGCAGCAAATCTACCAAATCTCATTCGAATCAACAAGCCAACGAAAAATCCTTTTGATGAAACTAGCGAAAAGGTAAAAAGAAAACACTTTACTCCAAGTAGTTAAATTCATTGAACTGCATGCGCTGTCATCGCTTTCAGAAAAATCTTTTCTCCTTCTTTTCCGGCGTCCTTTTTTTGCGCGCGTTCGAATCTTCAGAATCCAAGTTTGATCTGTAACATGCTCGAGTCAAAAATATCTGGCTCGCTTGTTTGTGCCTATATTTCAAACGAAGGGAAATTTAACAAGAAGTATAAGTTTCAATTTCACAATGAGTAGCAATTTACTGCTAGTGTTGTGCTTTTACATCGATTATGAGGCGCCAATACGCACATGAGGTTCCTGGAGGAAGAACAAAACATTCATTACCTTGGTATGGCAGTACTATACGTGCACGGAATGGAATAACACTATGAAAAATATTGTTGAAAGGATAAGGTGGAACAATGCAGGCCGCACAGTTTGATATTATTTGGTGTTCGCATAAAGAGATGAGGTAAAAACTCAGGATTGAAATGTTAGATCTGTGCTCTCACAATTTTTCTGGCATTATCTTTTTTTTTCATTCGCAAATAGTAACCTAACTAGAGTCAAACTGCCTTTGCAGATGGCTTTCTGTCATTTGCACTTACCACTTCTTTTAAAACAGCCCTGAAATTCAGTTTAGGCTATTTACATGAACTCAGGAATTAGGGAAGCTTACGGTGAGGTTTATATTAAGCATGTTTCTTAGGAGAGCATGCATAACATAGAGGAAACACTTAACTCAACCGAACCGCCTCTGCAACACTCTGGGAAAGTAATGCATCATTTTCATGTGCCATGGTGGTCACACCTAAGAAGAACGCTTCAAGTGAAAATTTAAAGCTAGTATGCAAACACATTATTTGCTTTTCGTCTGCCATGTCAATTCTTAATATAAAGACAACATTGCAAAAAAATATACATTTAGTGCCAAGAATCCTGGCCTTGTAGATTGGCCTGTCATCTTTTACTGGAGCCATCGACTGCACCAAGCAATTAACTTGGCTTTCAAGTTTGGTTGGAGGCTAAAAGCACATCGCACATTCATTTGCACCCATCATCAAACTGGTGGGAACAAATTATGGACTGCGTTTCTTTGGAAAATCGGCAATGTGGAACCTGCGAAACAAAAGGCCAAATCGCCCGAAAAATGAAACAACAAGAGATTGCGGTGCATCTAAGATATAGGAACACCTGAAGTTTGTAGTCGATACCTTGCGGAAAGTCAAAACTTCACATTTAGCCCGACCCTGTGCGAAGCTGCGCTAAGAATTCACATAGTGCAGTAACGTAACTTTTCCTTTATTTTTCTGTATCCCCCTATCTCTTTTTCTCTCCTCTCTGTTTTTCGGTCTTTCTTTCACTATGTAATAGCGGTAAACGAGAGCAGGGTGGTAATAATGATTGACTCGCTTTTAGTATATGCACAGGTCTCCCTGCTTCACATACCTTCCGTGCCCTAAAGACGTTACGGAGTTTAGTTGCTCCACAGCTGATGCACGGAAATTAAGAGCGGGTCCTAGGCTACTGGTGCTTAAAATTCAGTAGAATTGTTGACGCTCTTGCGTGCATCACTATATCTCCCAATAGTGCATAATCTTTCAGCGGCGGAATAATGAAATTTGACATAAAAGATAGGGAATTCACTAAGATAGGCTGGAATCAGTAATCACGTGAACAGAAAACTACACATCATCTCGCCGAGCGGATCCCTGACCGGACGCGAAGCAGCATTGTTGCGCACGGCGTTCATCCGGTTAAAACTGGTGTTGACGCGGGGGCTGGAAGAGCGATTCGAAGCGACACTTGGTGTAGTCATTACTGGAAAGAACATTTGTTTGAAACGCAACAACGCGGGAGGCGGGACGCATTGAAGACGCTTGTGCTTGGTTTTCTTGCCTCGCGTCGCGTTTGTGTTGCCCGCGCACCATTTGTGATCTGTCACTCATCGTCCAATGCCGACGCTTGCGTTCGGCTTCCCTGGCTTGCGCCTCGTCGGTGTTCACCTCGCCATTCTTGAACGCGTACAGGTTCGCTAACCCACGCAACCCCAGCGACAGCCGGGAAAGATACGCGCACACTGGAGGGAAGAGTGCCGCCACAGCGCCCCGCACGTCGGCACAATAGAGGGGCGAACAGCGGTACACTGTCCACATGGTCGATGCCGCGGGATTGGCAGCAAAAATTAGTAGCAGCAAGGAGAGGACCGAGTTGACTGTCGGAACATGGGAGATGCCTTTGTCCTGCAGTGGACGTAGCCAGGCTGATAATGATGAATGTTGACTTCAACTTCACAAACTGAGACGATTCCGGCCCAGACTGATGGCGTGTTCACTTGTACTTCACCTGTCGGCGTCTCAGCTGGCGGTGCTCCAGATGTGCCTGCTCCTGTCGTTTTCCTGCAGTTGAGCACACCTGAACTCTACTTGCTTCGACCAGGACTACCTTTAATGCGAGAATGGTAGTTTCGGTCGCGTCTACTGCCGCTGACGTTACGTTAGAAGCTTGTGTCTCATCTGTTCATACTTCGCTTCAGCCTGCTACTCCAGGTGTGCCTGCTGCTCCTTCCACTCTGGCTGTGTTTCTTCCAACTGGATATGATCCCTGGGATACTGCTTCTATTAGCCATCCACCGGAGGTGCACCTGCCGAGAGTGACTTCCGCGATTCCAGAGCTAGCCCCCACTCTGCATTCTGCCGAGGTGCTTCCGCTGGTCGCGTCTACGTTGACCGTGCCCGTTCCTGTTCTCGGCGCGTGTTCTGCATCGGTGGCGCCGAGCCATGTCATATCGGAGCGTCGTTTCCTGCCTGTTCTGGCCCAGACCATGCCGAGGATACCCTGGATGCAGAGTTCATGGATCTATACTCTCGATCCACCAAACTGCTGTGGGCAGCGACAGTACAGTTGCCGCCCTTGGAAATGGCACCGGAACCGGCGTCGTTGCGGTAGACACAAACAAGACAGTGACTATGCGGACATCCTCTTTCTTAGAGGGGGATGATGTGGGGGTGATTTGCCAATGTTCCTTGTTGTTGTATTGTTGGTCTGCATGCTATAGATTTTTAATTCCTAATCATTAGTTGTGCTACGTGCAGCTTGTGCTCGTGTTATGTATTATGCTTTCTCAAGTGTTTATTACATTTGTATTTTTGTGTGATTGCTGTGTAATTCTTCCCGCTGTTATGTTGTGTGTTTTCTTACTCAGCTGCATTCTGTACATCGTATTACTGTGCATTGGTTGCGTGAAGTACCACATCATATTCATTTCAGGTGGGGCAGGGGGCGATGTGGTATCGGGGTTTCCATTATGGTTTTGGAACCTTTGTTTTGTTCGTTAGAGTGCATCGTATATCTGTATATATAGCGATGCTTGTGTCATATAATGAGAGTACCTGCATGGCTTCCGGCTTCTGCGTACTTCGCGGCCGGCGTTTCGCTGCTGTGCCCTGTGTTATCCCTGCGTCGCGTTAAACGCACGATAATACAGTTATTTCCAGTGACGAACATACCCACCCAAGTTTGGCTATTGCACTTTCTTTGTTATTAGGGGGACAACCTAATCCGGTTTCTATGGTGACTCCATATGCTCGAAAATCATGGCGCCAAGGATATTTAGTAAAATTAGAGCATATAAAATATGTTATTTTTGTACGTAGAGAGCCCACGTACAACAGATGTGTCTATTCTAATATTTTTATCTCAACGCCATTCTTTCGTAAGTTACCGCCAGCGACGAACATGCCCATCTAGGGATAGTAATGCACTTTCTTTGTTCTTGGGAGAACATCCTTTCCCGGTTTCTACGGTGAGTTCATTCAATGCGAAGAACTTTGATCTCACAGGAGGCCCATGACAAGAGGCCTGCCTTACCGCAGGTCACCTGTCTTGACTATTCCGCTGTAATATGTTTACTACTTATATACGCAATGTATTGTCGGCGTTGCTCGAAGATGGCCAATGAAATCTCGCGTTTATTATAAATAGCGAAATGGTGTGACAGGCACGAGGATTCACTTTAGAGGTCGTAGCTGCACACGTTGCATCGCTGTGCGCTTATTGCGTTATTGTGGCTGCTGTACGTTTTGTCTTCCATGGCGTCGACACTGCAGAGAGCACGAAAGTCAGTTTTAATGCTGCTCTAATCACGCACGCAAAAGCTCTCTGCTCAGACTTTGGAAGCTGTTACTTAGCGCTTGCCAATATACTTAGATTTATGTGCTGGTACAATAACCCGGGGCGGTCAATGTCTTCGGAGCCCTCCATTATGCGTCTTTCCTGCTCTAAGAAAAAATCGAGTATTTAGAGAGTTTTTCTGCGACGCAACAATAATCGTCCTCTTCTTCACATACTTTCCTCGCATTATTCCCACGTCTAGCAGTTCCTGATCACGAAAATCGCGGGCGTTATCATCGTGAAATAACATCTTTGGTAGGGAAGTGGCGAGTGCCAAGTTTTCAGGCAAGAAAACGAGAGCAAGCCAGATGACAATTATTGTTGCGTGGCAGAACTACTCCCTTGTTACTCCAATTGTTTAAGATTGCATGATTATATTGTTGTTTATGGTCGTTCAAACCTCGATAATAATCTCAGTTCACGCTCATCTTGTGTTTAGTTGTGTGCTCGTCTTGTGCGTCATTCATAGTGTCAGAGCGCTGAGCTTTGAGGCTCGATCTGTGACAGCTGTTAATTCACGTTCATCCAGTCTATCGTGTTTCCGTTTGACCTTTCTGCTTGTACAGCAAGCTGCAAGTTCCGAACTGCCTGTCGTTTTTCACGTGACATCACAATTTCTCGCCATAGCATTCATTTATTTGCCATCGCTGTGAAACAAGGCACAATAAATGCTTCGAAAGCTCTGTGAAGACTTCTTTTGCTTTCGTGTTTTACCAATTGCTGCGACATAAGGTCAGCCGTGTTCTTTTTACAGCGAGAGCTGTTACGAGATCAAACTTGGGTAACGCGTGACGTCATAGTTTCCCGCCACCGCTGGTGTTCGTAACCGATATCGCGAAATAAGAAAGAAAAGACTTAGTACCAATTGATTGATTTGTGGGGTTTAACGTCCCAAAACCACCATTTGATTATGAGAGACGCCGTAGTGGAGGGCTCCAGAAATTTTGACCACCAGGGGTTCTTTAACGTGCACCCAAATCTGAGTACACGGGCCTACAACATTTCCGCCTCCATCGGAAATGCAGCCGACGCAGCCGGGAATTGAACCCGCGACCTGCGGGTCGGCAGCCGAGTACCTTAGCCACTAGACCACCATGGCGGGGCGATGACTTAGTACCAAGGCCAGAGAGTGGCTCAGACGTGGGTCCGCTGCTTGCGAGCCCAGTATTCTACCCCTGTGCTACACCGGTGCTTGGTACTTGTTCGCAAACTTGCCTTGCGCAGGCTTGATGTTGGGAAAGTAATCGCGTTAATATGAGTAATAAAGCCTTTTAGAGCAGCAAAAGAGCAACGAGGCGTCATACAATGTGAATAGCGTAATGATCGAGTGGGTCGTCCATGCCTCCGACCCATTAAAAAGCTTGTTTTCATCGCCTATTAGTGGCGCATGCCCACTTCAGGCATAATTACTCATTGTCGTAAGCGCCTGCATGAACGATTTGAACGAAATTCCTTTTAAGTGTTTAGCGGACACAACGCTTCTTAAAAGAATAACAAAAAATAGTATATAGCGTATGCTGGTCTACAACCAACAAATTTTTATTTTTAATGCTGCAGTGGGCCTCTAGCAAGTATGCTTGCAGCAGCTACTCCATGATTGTTTAGAAAAGGCTTGAAAGGCCGCTCTTATAGCTTTCGCTGTGACTCTGGTGCGCCTTCTACACAGACCTGGCATTTCTTTAAAAATACAAAAAAGACTGCCCTCGTGCTTTTGCAATAACGGAACAGGCTGAAGAATTCAACTGAATGCAGCACATCAAGTTTTAGACATTCCGTGTAATGGAACCTTCAGCTGATCAGCTTCCTCCTTTTTCAGATCTTTTCCGAAAAACCCGTGACAGTACTTATATATCTATATATTTGAAAGTTTACCTAGGAAAATTGCACTTATATATGCCACAAAACGAGCTTTCTTTCAGGTGTATAAAAATTGAAAGGGGCAAAACAAATTTTATTAGGAAGCGTAGCGGGACAAATTGTACCTGTGTACTCGCAAGTGTACGGCGTGGACGCGTCTGTACTTACTAAACTAGATGAGATGGGATCCGTGACAGCTAGTGGCCTGTTTCAAATTTTAGTAGGCTGTTTTACATTAAAATAAAATCAAGTACTGTGGATCAAGTGATTTAGGCAACGTTCTGCGCAAAGTGGACGAAGGCTAGACAAGTTATGATCTGCGGCTCTTTATTTCAATTGTTTTCTTTAGGTATGCTTTTCAGGAACTTAGCGTCGTGCCGGCACAATAGATTTCAAATTTCAGATTTTTATTGGTATGAATACAAGAATGTGATATGTGTTTAGTATACAAAAGGAGGCCTCAAAATCAAAGACATATCGGGACCTCCTGTTAAGGGGAAATTGAGGTATACACTGTTAGAGGCAAAAATAAGCAATAATCAAAATTATGAACTAAGCATAATTGCAACAGAAAATATAAACATATATATATATATATATATATATATATATATATATATATATATATATATATATATATATATATATATATATATATATATATATATATAGGTATGGGATATGGCACAACGGGAGCGATGTCAACAAGGATAAATATATTTATTTCCCAACAGTTTCGGGAGGGGACCTCCCTTCATCAGGGGATGAGTTATATATATATATACCAAAGGAGAACAAACATAAAAGAAAATCAAATGAATCAATGAATAATGTGAAGAGTATAACTGAAAAAAATACGAATGCTTTCTCGCACTTTTAAGTCTACCGAGGAAATTGAATGGGACAGTAATGCGCATCTTGAACAATCGCGCGTGATGTTGCCAGACATAGCTATTTCGCCAAGAGCTTCCAATTCTTCTTCAACTGCCTACACACCTTCCCTACGACGTTAGAGTGTGGCGACATTGCATTCATAGATATTGCAGGCACACGAAATTCGCGCAACGACGCCACCTCAAGCACAAATGCACGTGTCAAGGGACAGAAAAATAAATAAATAAAATATGAACACGACTCCAACGCCATCTGTACTATAAACACGAAGGCACACAAAGGTGCATCAAGACCTCTATGATGCGCACGTACAATTTTGTAAACTACGACGACAACAATTGTTTTGAACAAAAATGGGCCAATGATTTCACGACAATATTTCGGGATAGCTTTCATCATTCTTCATGACTTCCCGACTTACAACAACATAACTGAGATAGAAAATTCTCCATATCGTAACATCATATAATAAAGGCAGAAAAATGACCTATGACATACGCAGCTTCAGCAAATATTTGTTCAACTGTTGCAGCCACACTTGTGAAAATATGGACAAAAAAGGAAGATCCGACGTCCCTACGGTTAGGTGGCGTAGATCACCATGCGCTTCTTTCCAAAGCACATAGCCGACAGAAGAACCGCCCTTTCGGGTTAGCGTTCATTCATATGTAATGCCCCAGCAGCTAACACTGCTGGCGGATTCTCCCCAGGCGTTCACGCACCCCGTAAACAACCAGGCGCCGCGTCGGGGGGACGCCTTTCCCAATATACCGGTGGGTGACCGGCGGCAGGATTCGAACCACCTGCCTCCCGAAGCCGAGGCGGACGCCCTATCCACTGAGCCACGGCTACGGTGAAATCCGCAGCTCGTAAAATATTGCTGGACAGTGAAGTTGCCTCTAAGCGTATATTTTTTTCTTGATATGATATTGCAGACACATTTTGTGATACGAATAAATGTGCGGTGCTGCTGCAATAAACATCAAATTGTGCGTCGTTCATTGTAAACAAATAAATAATGAAAAAAATGGCAGCATATCCACGGAGTGAACGATGGAGAGTGCGGCGAAGCATGCGTCCGTCCATTCGTTCTTGCTTCCGTCCATTCATGCGTCCTTTGTGTGACCGTCCGTGAGTCCATTCGCCCGTCCGTGCGTGCGTCTGTTCGTGTGTCCGCACGTCCATCGGGGCGTCCGTCCCTGCGTTCGTCCATGCATCCGCCCCTGCCTCCGTCCTTGCGTCCATCCGGCGCTGCAGCGATCGGTGAGTCCGTCCTTGCATCTGTGCGAGTGTCCGTTCGTCCATCTCTGCAACACTCCAAGTACCACCATCTCACTACTTTTCATCATCTATTCCGCATATGCACCGCCATCCAGCGGACATTTCAAGGGCTAAACGAGAGGTGGCACACACACTCTTTCATACGGCTTGCGCTTCCCGTCTACTTTCCACCTTTAACCACCTCGAGGTCATGGTAAATACTAGTTCACTGTATTCATGGCACTGCGCCCAACGCTCGCTAAACCTTTCTAAAACCAAGGAGGTTATGTTCAGCGAGTATAACGTGACAGATAATGCTCAATGTACACTCTAAGACAAATTTCCCCGAAATAGGAGTAACCGAGCCAAATAGGCGCGCATGATGAACGAATAGACCGTTGAGGAGCAACCACAGAGGGAAGCGTGCAGCACGAAACCACCTAGTCTCCAAAGGGATGAACCGTCCGGGGATTGCAGGCAGCGCGAAAGACGTGGTGGTAATGGTTAGATGATAAAGGTGAACACCCTCCTTCTCCACAGAACACATGTCCTTCTCCTCCTCTCTTGGCTCAGTCTTTTCCCGTATTTTGCCGGCGATGGTTCGTGGTGCGTCGCGCTCGAAGTGCTTGACCACGGCCGCCTCGATTCGACAATCTAAGAATTACGACGTGGTGCTTGTGTCTACGCTTGTACGAGCGTGGGCTGCTGTTTTTGCGTTTCGCTGCACCCACGAAGTCTGGAGCAAGTCTCGACACGTCACCACGCCGCGCTGTATATCTCAGGCTTCAAGATAGTCACGACCAACCCGCGACAACTACAGTCGGGGAGGCCAATATGGCGGCCGAAAAGTCAACAGGCCTATCGGATATATACTTCAGTCTGAGTCAGGGCAGAAAACAGCGCTGGATTCAAAGGTAAGTAGGTTATCATTCTTTATTCTACTCTACTTGTCTCGTGTGCGAGACGCATCGCGCTTGCCGGCAACGGGCTCGGTCGTGTAGTATATCGCACGCACGATATGCATCGCCAAGGTCAGCTTTGGCGTGTGCAGTTCGCCTGTGCTTTGCGACCCCCCGGGAATTGGCCACCATTGCCGTCGGCCTCCCGTACGCTTGCTCATCGAGTGCTCGCCTGTCTTCGCCGCCGCGATGAGCTTCGGGCTGACGATATTGGGCTGAGACCTTGTGGCTGTGTTGGCCGTCGTAGAAAACACGGTGCGGGTTCTCGTAAAGAGCTTGGTTGTAGTATTTTGCGCGCTGTAAGTGCACCAGCACGGGCTGGCGGGGCTTTCGCTAGCGTCGGAACTCACTGAAAATCGGTCGCCATTGCAGTCGGTCGCAAGCAGCTCGGCGCTGTCCGCTGGCCGCGGTGGCGGTCGCGCGTTTGCACGCTGCACTCGCTCGAGTTTGTGGAAAAGGGCCGCATTACTGTCGATTTCTTTGGCGCTAGCTTCAAACCAGCTCGGCTCGGGGGCTGTTCGTGGTGGCGGCGAAGCGTACGCTAGCTTTTCTGTTCGAAGTTCGCTGGCGGCAGACACTCCGTGTGCAACGCCGTGTTTGGTCTCGCATTCGCTTGTTCGAGCTGAACGAGGTCACTCGCTTAGGACTCGCCGACTTGTTAGCGCCACGGAGGTTTGCGAAGTTTTGGCTGCAACCGCCACTCCTAAGCTGTTGTGCTACGGGGATCGAAATGAGTCTTTGACGATGTGTGACATTACGGGGAAATTATTAGTATGTCATAGCTCACGTATGTTTTCATTTCACCTTGCACGTATTTCTCATATGCATTTGTATTCATCCTCTGTCACGTGTGACTCACTATTTATCATACTTATTGTGCAGCCATGGGCACACAGCGTGCTGATTACTGTGTGCGATGGCGTCTGCGATGCCCGTCATCCATCTCTTTCGTGAGAGCAGCTTCAGAAGGACTGCGCGAGATGTGAAGGTAAAATTATTTGCTTTTCATATTTTAACGCTTGTATTTATATTAACGTGCACGTACTTGTCATATGCGTGCATCTTCATCTTCTGTCACGTGTGTCTAGCTATATTTACTATATTATGGTACGTGAAGCCGTGGGAACATAACAGGCAGAACAGCTGTGTGCGCTGGCGTCTGCAATGCCTGTCATCTATCGCTTCCGTCGGAGGAGCTCGCCAAGGAGTGAACAATATTTCACAACGAGACTGGACTTGTACACTTCCCCATGAATTCACTCAAAAGAATCGAGAAACTTCATGTGTATGTAGAAAACTAAAAGATTTCTATGTCTAACTTTTGGCGTTCGTTGTTGCCGTGACTGTGAAAGCAGTCACTTTTAGGTGGCTAACTACTTTTCCGCGTGTTCGTTTCTGCACAATTTGTTTCTCACTGCGCAGAAAAACAGGCGAAAACAGTATTAGACCTGGCGGAAAATAAACAAAAAACAATGGTTGAACTGGGGACAAAAAGTTGATCCGATCACGGTATTTGAGTGGATCAACCGTTCGTCCGGCAGGGTGCAACTCTGAGGATTAGCGATTGCCCGGTAAGGTGTAAATGTGGAGATTAACAGTTGCTCTATAAGGTGCAAAAGTGAGGACAAAATATTAGTCCTTTGAGGTGAATTGTGAGACTAGATTAGATTTGTGGGGTTTAACGTCCGAAAACCAACATATGATTATGAGACACGCCATAGTGGAGGGCTCCGGAAATTTTCACCACCTGGGGTTCTTTAACGTGCGCCCAAATCTGAGCACACGGGCCTACATCATTTCCGCCTCCATCGGAAATGCAGCCGCCGCATGCGGAATTTGAACCCGCGACCTGCGGGTCAGCAGCCGAGTACCTTAGCCACTAGATCACCGTGGCGGGGCGAATTGTGAGGCTAACGGTTACTCACTAAGGTGTAAGTGTGAGGACTAAATGTTAGTCCCTTGAGATTATCTGTGGGGACCAACTGTTTGACTTCGTGCCGTTAGTCCTTAAAGGGATAAATGGTTGTGACAGCCTGATTAGTCCCCAAAAGGACAAACCACACACCCTCTTAACACACTTTTGCCTTAGAGTGTACATGCCAATGGCTGGTAGGGGGAATGAGAGACAGGAGAATTCGGCTTTTAGTTAACGCGCACGCTGTGAATTTTTTATTGTTCAACAGCCCACAAAAGGAATCTCTCACCGGCACCACATTGGAGGTCAAAATGTAAGACTGGTTACACACTACGACTACTACTACGACTACGAGGGACGAACGGGTGCTGCTATGAGGAGCTTCACCCCTAAAAACTTTTCAGTAGCATACCACAAAGCGTTTCTAAGTAGATATTTAACATGTTGCCCATATATTTTTGCGATAAGGAAACAGGCTGCCCATTTTGGCTGATTGCAGAACATAACAATCTAAACATTGATGTAATATTGTCTTCAACTGGTCGGCCTCCTTCATCCTTAGCTCTATACGAAGAAAATGGGGACAGTGCGTACCTCCTTATGTAAATGGATCTGTTGGTGGAAAAATTCTAACGGACGTGGGCCAAAAGGTCAACTCAATTGTAGTTCAATAAACGACGGAAATAAACACTTACCCTGTACAGAAAGAAATCCACCAAGTCCACTGTTAAATCTTTTCACAGCCGAGAAGTTAGTGTGAGGCGTTGATCTTAGAGAAGTCAAGTAGGAGGACGCTTCAGTTTTGCGTCGAATAGTAGAACTCGATAGGTTAATAGCCCCCATGCACACCGCTTTTTTAATTGCTAGCCCGGTTTTGGTTCTCATGAAAGCATTTCGCGTGCCTCAGAGAAACAAGTCACTGTATACGTCTAACAGTGGCGGTTCCAAACAATCATAGAATTTATACATACATTTTCAAAGATGATATTCTTTATTGGGATACTTGAATGCAGAACTTATGGCCAGACTATTTCCTGTCTCTTACACGATTCAGCCAGTGAGCCAAAATTTAGGCACTTCCTGAACGTCCAGCTTTCTTGAACCGGTGATTGCATTCCCCGCCACAATAGGCTAGTGGTTAAGGTACTCGGCTGCTGACCCGCAAGTCGCGGGATCGAATCACGGTTGTGGCAGCTGCATTTCCGATGGAGGTGGAACTGCCGTAGGCCCGTATGCTCAGATTTTGGTGGACTTTGAAGAACCCCAAGTGGTCGAAACTTTCGCAGCCCTCCACTACGGCGTCTCTCATAATGATATCGTGGTTCTGGGAGGTTAAACCCCCATATCAATGAAATCATGGTGGCTACCTCCAGGCTTAGCGGCACATTCGATCAAAAACCAAATAATACGCATATCTCAAGGTCAAACATCAACCATCAGGCAACAAATCACATGAACCTATGTATGATACCGGGGCAAGACTGAAATAACAACCACTCATCACACAATGTTTATTGGGTGAAGACAGTGTTGGCAAGTGTGGGAAAGCACAAATAGCTAGATTTCAGTAAAAAAACAACCAAAAGTAACTAAAAAGCTACTATGGGGCTAAAATATAGTTATATTACTCTATCGAACATCTTCAGACATATGCGATAAGTGCAGCTAATCTATTTTCAGTTGCGTTATTCACAGTCTAAACAGATCTATCAAGTAATCTTTTTTTTGCAAGTGACTACGCAGAACAAGTATGAAGGGAGAGAAAAGTGTTCCTGCTCTGATTCCCGAAATTCAGAGCAAGTTTTGTCTTAGCGAAGCATCCAGACTTGTGCGCTCATCAGTGATGAGCTGGGAATACATCAGAACTCTGTAAATTTCATGGGTGTGCGAATATTCAAAATCAAATTCAAATTGAATATTCAAATTGAATAAAGATTAGAATAAAACATAATAAAACCAAATGTTTTTATCCAATAATTTTTGAATAACAGCTTTGAGCAGGCCCCCCGATGCAGCAATGCTTTGAAAGAGCGGCGGATGGTTTTTATGTTTAATTAGTGATTTACCCAGATGCATGAAGTCAAAGGTGCATTCAACATACATGCAGGTCAGGTGACACCAAGGTGAAGTTGTTATTGGATTAAGTTTTGCACATCACGAAATGAATGATGCCTTGCTTTAATCTCCTCTGTCATCGATGTGAATGTTTCTTCATTTCCTTAATACTTTCATCAAACTCCTGTCACCCATTCTTGAAATAATGTTTACCTTTGACGTCTCACCTAGTGAGAAAGCTGGAAGTGAGTTTACAATAGAGCACGTAATAAAAAACAAAAGAGGAACTTAGAATCTGCACGTTGTAATCGTAAACAAACATGCGAAGGACTCTCCCTTCAGGTCTCGCCTGCAGTTTACTACCTTGGGACCTCCTCCTGCATACTTACTCACAATGTACATTTCTGATGCTAATAAAAAACATTATTTGATTGATTGATTGATTGGTAGATTGATTGATTGAATGCGTCGGATGGGCTTACAGTCTCGACCCTTCTGCAATTGTCGACATGCCGACTGATCCTTCCGCAAAACACAAAATTGCCGGAGTGACCTGTGCCTCTTCGCCGCAGACTATTAAGCATGACGTACTGAGCAGCTCCATCGCCGACACGCTAATCGTTTCGCAACGTGCTCAGCTTCTACGACTGCCGGACAAGTTTCGTTCTTCCTTTCACTGCCAGCATACTGGCCTCGGCCGAACGGCCGCTCTGTGTCACCGCATCAATACGGGAACCAATGCGCCATTGTGTCAAAGACCCTATCGCGTGTCCGCAGCCGAGCGCCAGGTTATTGATGACCAAGTAGCTGACATGCTCAAGCGTGGTGTAATCCAGCCTTCAATTAGCTCCTGGGCATCTCCGGTCGTTCTCGTTAAGAAGAAGGACGGGTCGATTCGCCTATGTGTTGACTACCGTCGTGTTAACAAAATAACTCGAAAGGACGTTTACCCCTTACCGAGAATCAATGATGCCCTTGACTGCCTCCAAGGTGCGGAGTACATATCTTCTATTGAGCTACGCAGTGGCTACTGGCAAGTCCCTGTGGCACTAGAAGATCAGCCTAAGACGGCCTTTGTCACACCTGATGGCCTTTACGAATTCTGTGTCATGCCCTTTGGTCTTTGCAACGCGCCCGCAACATTTTAGCGGATGATGGACAAGTTTTTGCGTGGCCTGAAGTAGAAAACATGCCTGTGCTACTTGAATGACTTAGTTATGTTTTCACCAGATTTTTGAACGCATCTCCGCAGGCTAGATGAAATACTGCATTGCCTAACTGATGCCGGCCTTCAGCTCAACCTGAAGAAATGCCGCTTCGGCACAAGTCAGCTCACTATCCTCGGCCATGTTGTCTCTAAAGACGGAATTCTTCTTGACACCGCCAAGCTTCAGGCTGTTGCAGAGTTCCCTAAACCTGCGTCTCTGAAGGATCTGTGCAGCTTTCTTGGCCTCTGCTTGTATTTACGCCGCTTTATTCACAATTTTGCGATGATCACCGCCCCCTTGACTGAACCAAGCGCAGTGACTCGAAAAGCTACGTTTGGTCACCCACCTGTGACGATGCTTTCGAAAATTTGCGCCGTCTGTTAACCTCGCCGCCAATTTTGCGTCACTTTGATCCAACTGCTCTGACTGGTGTACACACCGATGCCAGCGGTGTTGGACTCGGCGCCGTGCTCGCACAGCCCAAACCGGGATTCGAGGAGTACGTAGTCGCATACGAAAGCTGTACCCTCACCAAAGCGGAGAAGAACTATTCTGTGACAAAGAAGGAGTGACTGGCAATTATATGGGCTCTAGGCAGAATTAGACCGTACCTATATGGTCACCCCTTCAACGTAGTCAGTGATCACCATGCGCTTTGCTGGTTATCCACATTGAAAGACCCCTCCGCCCGTTTAGCTCGCTGGACTTTGCGGTTGCAAGAGTACGACATGCGTATTGTCTACAGGTCTGGCCGACGTCACACTAATGCTGACGCCCTATCACGTTCACCTGTGTCCTCCGAAAGCTCTGCATGTCTATCTGCCATGGACGAAATGGTTGCGTTCCCAGAAAACTGCGACATGGCGTCTGAGCAACGTAAGAATGACTGGATCAGCGCTCTTCTGCGATTCTGTTCATACTTCCTTATCTTCTCGAACGTTGCGCAGTCAAGCGGCTCACTTTAAGGTCCGCGATGGCCTCGTTTATCGCAGGAATTACAAGTCCGACGGCCGAAAGTGGTTACCCGTCATACCTCGCCGTCTTCGGGCTGCAACATGTTCAGTTTTTCCACACTGACCCTCAGTGCGCATATGCGGGCGTCTTCAAAACATACGCTTGGCTTTCCTCTCGGTTTTATTGGCGAGGCATGTACACCTTTGTGCGCAAATGAATTTAGTCATGCCTGCAGTGCCAACGACGCATAGCTCTCCCTCATCACGCCTCCGGTCCGATCCAGCCATTCCCTTGCCCAGCAAAGCCTTTCGACCGCGTTGGAATCGATCTGTATGGGCCTCTTCCATTCACGGCTTCCAGAAACCGTTGGATCGTTGTCGCTGTCGACTAGTTGACGCGATGCGCAGAAACAGCCAATTGCCTGCTGCCACAGCATGCGACGTATCATCTTCTCTCCTGCGCAACATCATTCTCCGTCATGGCGCACCACGTGAACTTCTCAGCGACAGAGGACGTGTATTCCTCTCTGAAGTCGTCAACGTCCTTACCGAATGCCGTATTATTCACTGCACTACCACTGCCTACCATGCGCAGATGAATGGATTGACGGAAAGATTCAACCGTACCCTAGGGGACATGCTACCTAAGTATTTTGCCTCAGACCACTTCGACTGGGACCTCATTCTGCCTTTTGTGACGTACGCATATAATACTGCTCCACAGGCGACTACGGGCTTTTCGCCATTTTTTCCTGTTATATGGCCGATACCCTTCCACTACAGTAGATACTTTTCTACCCTACCACTCCGATTACTCCAAGTCCACGCCTATTTCTGAAGCTGCCTGCCGCGCTGACGAATGCCGTAAGCTCGCCAAGACGTTTACAACCATCGACCAATGGAGACGAAAATCTCGACGTGACGATAACCACTCCTACCCTAACTTTGTTCCGGACACTTTTAAGTGGCTTGGGTTCTCACTGTCTCTACAGGCCTTTCCTCGAAGCTTGTTTCAAAATACCAAGGACCCTACCACATTGTCTTGAAGATTCACCTGTTAACTACATCGTCGAACCCGTTACGCAATCCACAGACCAGCGCTTTCGGGGTCGCGAAACCGTTCACGTACAGTGGTTGAAACCTTATTACGATCCGCTCGCACTCTTTGTTTTCCGTGAGTCGCAAGGATGGCCCCTTTTCCGACGGGGGACGAAATGTAATGAAGAGGAATGCCCACTACTGTAGTGAAATCAAGACCTTGGCGCGAGGCGCGAGCTATAGCTGCCTGGTTGCTGCTGCGACGCTGCCCGTGTACTCGGCCTGCTCTTGCTGCTTCTGTACCGACGCTAAATCTTGCATTTACATTATAATATATATATATATATATATATATATATATATATATATATATATATATATATATATATATATATATACACATATATATATATATATGTGTGTGTGTGTGTGTGTGTGTGTGTCTTCCCGCCTAAGAGAGGTTAACTCCTTGCAAGTTCACCTAATTGAGCCACACTTCATTTGTCCATTTTGCTGCACGCTGTAGCCTTGTGTAAAAAAAGACTGTCACGAAGTCTTATCATTTGTTTTTTATTTGTTTTGTTTATTGCTTGTTTCGTTTTTACGCAAATGTGCTCTTGAGCAACCACGGTATATATATTTGTATACTCATTTAATAAACATAGTTGTGAGTTCACCCCTAGCTGTCTTCTCGCCTTTCGTAGTCCGCCTATTTCATGCATGCCTAAGTGTAAAAAAAAGCGAAATGTTCATTGTTTGTCATTTTGTCAACCACTCGTATACTCCAAGCTTGTGATTCCTGTCACCGCTACTGACAATTATGCTTACCACCGGAACTCCTATCACAGGTTTGTTGAAGAGAACAATGCAAATCAATTATTATAAAGTGAAAACGCTTTTGAGTGGTAATAATTGAAAAATTAAACTTTGAAGAAGTTGCTGACAGTTTTATAATAACTCTATAGCCTCCAAGATACTAACAAAGCCACATCTTCAAACATGAAAAAATAGTTCCCACGTTCTTGGAGGAACAAATGCTTGAAGTAAAACGTAGCTGGATAGTTTTAGTCATTTTTGATGATATTGTAACTAGTAACAGCGTAGCTTAGTTAGAACTGTCGTCATAATGTGACGCCATAATAGCTATGAAAGAAAATTCAGATATTAGGGTAAAGTGTTGCAAAACGCTAAAAACATTTCGAACATTCAATATTTCTTTATTTCGCTCGCTATCACAAAGCAACAAAGCAGCTAATTTATTCGGTGCAAGGTATTTGCTGCACTAATTAATGGCGTTGCTACAGTTCAAACGCCTAAATAAATTGAAATAAAAAAAACGCCAGGCCTGTGCGGAAGGCGCAGCGTAGTCTCAGCGAAACTAGAATAGTGGCCTTTTCAGAGCTTTTTCAAAAGTGTTATTGAGTAACTGCTGCAAGGACACTTGCTCGATATCCGCTAGGACATTATTAATAAATTTCAGGGGTAGTATCTAGGATGGCATTCGCTATGCTATTTTGTTGTCATTCTTTTGGAAGCGTGGTGTTCGCTAAACATTTGCTCAAAAATTTGTGCCATTTGTTCATGCAGTGCCTGACGGCAATAAAAAATTATGGCTGAAGTGGATATGTGCCACAGTTAAGAGCTAAACAAAAACAATCTCTTGTAATGAGTTCGAGCGTTGGACGGTCCACTTGTTACGATATTTTTGTTGTGTAACGACTGCTTGTTCTTTCACTGTTTAAACGATTTATAAGTTGTCATAACGCGATTGTTTTCCCGATATCTAGCGTGCCACCAACGCAAGTTTGCAACAAGGTCCCAAGGATCGGCATCGCACCGTTGTTACAGTACTCAGTTGGCCCCCAGCGTAACCGAATTCGATCCCCACTGGGCCATTGGTGCTTGTTTTTTTTTCTAATTTCGCGCGATGCGGTTTCGGACGCCTGCGCTGGCGGAGGACAACTGCGCGTAACCCGAGTTGTGATAAGATTATAATTTTTAAAACCACTCGACTCTTGGCCAATCCCCCATAGTGGGTAAGTGCCACGATTAGTAGAATAACAAGAACAAGAACAGCTTTCGCTGTAAAATGCACCAGATGTCTCATTTTGCTCCA